>PVJH01012186.1:0-65484 GCA_004026705.1 Nesogale talazaci
TGAGAAGATCCACTGTGCAGTAGCAAAGATATTTCAGCTCCCACTCCACTGGTAACCATCAGTGTGACCTTATAATCTCTTCCCAATTCTTTTCCTGTCAAACAGTCTTTCAAACCCCACACCTATCTATGTCATCTTCTTGTAAAATATCCCTAAATAAATAGCAGAAATACATAAAGTCAGAACTGTCCATTCTGACCTCCTTTTCTTCAATACCTTCTTACCTCCACCCTTTAAACTGTAGCAGTGGTGAGAATCTTCAGTGACATCCCTGGCACTGTCTTCCACCCACTTCCCTTTCTGGTGGCAAATGTATTTAGTCCTTATGAGTTTCCTAACCAGCACAACTAGACTCCGTGAAACCTGCAGGTACTCCTTTCTTCAGGAGTTCAACAAAAGTTATCAAGCCACTGCTTCCTTCCAGGAAATAGTCTAAACATTGGCCCATTGAATAGTGGGTAAGAGCCTGGTTTTCTTTGGTGCAGTTCATTGCAAAAAGGCTTGAAGATGCATAATAATCATGACTAACTTTCTCATCTAGAAATTGAAACAATGAAGAAAACTGAAGTGATGATTGTTCCCTGGGGACTCCACATGTAGTTGTGGTCTCACTACTTTTCACTACTCTCTCGTCTTGATTCTAGTGGTGATGTGCTATCCATCGTAGTCCTCACCCCTCCCTATTACAGTCCCAGTTTGCTTTCTGATAGACTGGTTGAACTGATGATATCTGATTAGATTTATGAATGTCAATATCCTCAAGTATTTATACAGAAGCTTCTTTAAAAAATTAGGGATTGGAAGAATATGCGCTGAGGTCTGACTAGCTCTGAAATTTTAGAAGCAGATACTTTACATAGTCTGATAGACTACTTAATTAAAATATTCAAAGGAGGTGGTTATTTTGACACATGTTATATCATCAGAATTTATAGTCACAATGAAAGGCTGCATGATCTTCAAAATACTAGTAATTTTTTCAAACAACCTAATAGCTATAAAGGTTTCAGATGACTGTGTGCTCTAGAATTTTACTGGGTGACGCCTATTGGCTTATTAGTAGGGCTGAAGTCTTTTCAAAAATATTTTATAATATTTTGAATGGTCTGTAGCTGTATTCTTTTAAATATTAAGTGAAATTGAAATTGTAACTCATGTTCAATGGAAATATTGAAGTTTAATATATTTTCACTTAAAGCTATATTCATTCATTACAACCAAATTTAATTAAAATCAAATAAGTGGGTATTTCCATATGTATAAAACTGTATTCAATTTTGCTATATTATTGTATCTACATATCTAAATTTAAGTAAAAATCAAGAGGACATAGATATTTTGATTCTGACTATACTAAAAATAAATAAATACTCTAATATTTGAAGAAAGCTAACATAATAGAAAAATATCCACATACTTTAATAGAAAAAAGAATACGTAAAAAATAGAGCAGTTTGAATCCATCTGTGGTTTACTGAGAGAAAGATAGGGTTTTCTACTCCCATAAAGTTTTACAGTCTTGAACAAGCATGTAGACAGATTTACTTTGTCATATAGGTTTCCTGTGTGTCAGAATTGATTGAATGGCAATTAAGTCAATGGAACTAAAGATTTTTAGAACACATCTCTCTATCTACAACAATTTGCCTGGTAAAACCCATGAATACAATTAAAATTTTTAGTGAAATAGGTAATTCCTCTGGGAAATCATAATCATTACAATTCACATGAAGGCTAAACCAAAATATATGTAAAATTTAAAATAAAGTACAAAAGTTATCTCTAAAGTACTTCCTTCTCTATGTGGTTTTATATTCTCATTTGCTGATAACTCTAAGGTAAAGTAAATTCTCATAACACGAATTGTACTTAATGCACAGAAAATAAAATTATAGGTTAAACAAGGATTCTGCTATGATGAAGATGCATAACCATGACATTAAAACATGAGGAAATGAGAATAGTAAGAAATAAAAATATACAATTTTACAGAGATGAAAAATTCTAGTTTGTCACTATGTAATTCGATTTAGAGTATGTGTGTGTTGTTGTGAGGTGACCGCCAGTCAGTTCTGAGTCATCTCTACCCCACCTACAACAGACCAACAAGGAAATCCTGCCCAGGCCTGTGCCACCATCACAGTAATTCTTATGTCTGGACGCGCTGTTGTAGCCTCACTGTCACTGCACCTTGTCCGGCTCGTCCACGTTCTCACTGCTGCTCATTTTCCCAAGGCCTTTTCCCAGGACTGGTCTCTCGTGATCCCATGCCAACAGTCTGTGGGATGAAGTCTTGCCTTTCTTGCCTCTAAGGAGCGTTCTGGTTGTACTTCTTCCAGGACAGATTTGGTTGTGTATTGACAGTCCGTGGTACATTCGGTATACTTTGCTGGCACCATGATTCAGAAGAATCAATGCTTCTTATGTCTCCATATATATTACAAAAGTTAATGTATGTTAGGAATACCTATTTTAACATAGATTTTTTTTATACCTTATGAGTGGTTAATGTACAAAGGTTCTGGGGTGTACAGATAGGATTTGCTTGTGAGTAATTATGAATATAATTGAATGGAGTGTCACCCTATTAGAGGCCCGAACAATGTTTGATGCACTTAGCACATTTTTAGAAATTCATGTCAAGAAAAAATAGTATTATATTTAATGAAACTAGTTTGCCAGTTTGATTTTTTGGTCCCAGGAAAATTTAGCTAATGAAATGTGATATAAAAAACGTATTAACTGAAATTAATCATTTAATACCAATAATTACTTTAAAATAATTGACTACTTCAACATCAATAATTTCCCCCACATTAAAAGAAGGAACACATAATAGTTAGGCAAAAATTAAATATATCTTTAGGAGCATACTTTAATGAAGAATATGCTATCTTAAATTAACAAATTTAAATTTGAAATATAAATCTTTTAGTTTTCATAGTTGAGATATGATTATTGCAACTATGCCAAATCTTTCTAACCTAATCTACAAATCTCTGTCCTGACCTAATGAATAATTTCTGGAAGTTTTCACAGTTATTCTGAAGTTAATTGAGATTATCTGAAAAAATAAAGGATGATGCGAGATAATGTTCAGATAGTATTTAACATGGGGCAATCTCTTGAGCTTTATTCTCATTTGTTCTTTATTTTAAAGAAATCTATGGTCAGGGCCAGTGATTTATTTAATGTGGCTCTTCAGCCCAAAGTCTCTCACTCCCACCCACAGACCTTTTCCTGCCTGGGTCTTGTACAGAGGTCGGGAGGGTAAAGAGAGGGTTTATCTGTGAATATTTATGAATAGGAATCACTGGAGTGTTATAAAATCATCCTTCTTAGAAGCAGAGAGAAGGATCTCATTACCAGCACAAGTCAGACAAGAGTGGAGTGCATCCTCTGAAAACCAGACTCCTGAGCCGTGACTTCCTAGATGCAGAAGACAGTTATTAACAGCAGAGGAGCAGCAGCAGGGCTAGGAGCCTAAGCGTAGAACAGAGTGATCAACTTCCCAGCCCACAGAGCGAGCAAAGATGAGGGGTTTTTATGCAGGATGTTGGCTGGCAGAGTGGAGTGCCTCAGGCACTTCATTGGTGAAGCTGAGCTTGCTGACTGGTACACAGAGCTTAAGTTGAATTCCATAGGGTTGAGGCTTGCAGGGAAGTGGGGTCCTTGCAGAGGATATCAGAAACAAGAGGTAAAACAGAGAATATTATTAAAGGCACCACACTATAGATAGACCCATTCATCAATTTTCATTTGCAGTTAGGAAAACTGAGGGATTTTTATGACATATCCAAGATAACAGGCATTACATTGCAAACTTACTCCTATATAGGCATTGCATGATGAGACAGGAATCTGATCACATGCTTCTTTTTTATTGAGCTAAAATTACAAATCATACAGTTGAGCAGATAAATCAGAAAGGCTATGCAATCATCATTATAATCAACTCTCGAAATTCTCTGCCCCTCTTTTTTTTGCATATTGATATTGATTTCCATTTCCTCTTCCCTCTCCCTTCATTTCCCCAGTTCCCCGTCCTGTTACAATTCATATTTCCTTCAATCTCAATTTCCTTATACTGATAACTATACAAGACCAGGGCAGATCCCAAGCAAGGATCCATCAACAATGGCCATGCAAAACAAAAAGTAGAAAATAGTAAATGTTAAGAATAAATATATTTTGCAACCATATGGAGATCAAAGTCAGCTATGTCTACATGGAAGGAACACACCAACCTGCAGGATCCAAAGATAACTAATAAGAAGATCCAAACTTTGAAAAAGGAGCAGCTGTTGTTATGTTCCATAGACTTTGTTTCAACCATCCAGGAACCCTTATTATTCTTAATATATATTATTATTATGTTTTGTTGTTTTTTTTGCCATATCTTACCCCCATCCAAAGTATTCATTCACCTACAGTTCTGTTATTCACTTACCTCAAGTGTGATTACATAATGTGTTAGTCCAAGTAGACTAGAGAAACAAATAAATAAGCACATATATGAATATAAAAGAAAGGTTTATATACAAGAGGAATGGAACATTGAGAAAATATCCCAACCCAGTGCGGTCCAAGGTCATAAGTTTGATATTAGCCAATATGTCTGATACCAGTCTATAAAGTCTCCTTCCAACTCACGAAGCACTTGCAGTGACACCAGGACAATCACAGGCCAGTTGATGCAGTCTTTTGTATCCAGCAGCAATAGAAGCATCCTGGCGCTGGCAGGGGTCTCCCCATAGCTCCTTGTTTCCAGGACTCAGGGTCCATCGGCAGTGTGCATTGTTGGTAGAAGCATCTCAACACTGGCAGGGGTCTCTCTGTGGCTTACCAAACATCTCAGCACTGGCAGGAGTCTCCACATCGCTTCTCCAGCCCCAAACATTTGGTTCCATCAGAGTAAGCCTATGTGGTTTCTCCTCTGGCTCCTCCAGGCTCCAGGAATCAGGATTGGTCAGCATGCTGTCGTCTCATCTTATCAGTAGTTCATCTCCAAGGAAATGAGTCTCTAGTCTCCATCTCCACAGGGGAAATATCAGAATTCTGACAGAAAGCCATGCCCACACAGAGGTCTCATTGGCTAGCTCCAGATTGACAGGCTAGACTCCACCACTACACTCTTAGTCAAATTGGCACCAGAGTATGTGACTGCCACACAGAGTCATTTTTACTATCAGCTCCCCAAACCTCTTTTCCCATATCCTCCGTGAATCACTGCTCCTGTTACTATTTCTGATGAGTTACCCTTTCTGACAATGAGTACTTTTCTTCTTGATTATGTTATTCTGTGCACAGCAAAACATCTGATTTCCTAATTCAAGAGGGACAATACCAGTCTGTTTCAGTTCACGAATGCCAAGCATATCAATTTTTGTGCCCCATTTCATTTTTGAAAACTGCCATTTTTTAAAATTTCATACTTCATACGTTCCAAGTTCTGGTCATTAACAGATTTTTGCAGCTGTCTCTCCTTTCTTTAAGTTGTACCGTATCAGCAAATGAAGATCCCCAACACGTCACTCCTACAGGCTTTACCCAAATCACATCATCAATGTTGACCTTACTCTGAAAAATCACTTCCTCCTCAGTCACTTTCAAGTACTGTCAGATCTGAGGGTCCCATACTGTCAGATCAGAGCGGCCCACCCCCTCCAATGTACTGCTTCTATTCTTTAGTTTTCAGTATCTGACCACGTGTAGAAACTATGGGTAAGGTTTTCATCGGCTCCATCCTTCAAAGTGGGGTGCCAAGACATTCTTCTTTATCTGTTCTTAGTCTGGAAACTTTGCTGAAACTTTGGGTGATTCTAATGGCATTTGTAGCACCAGTGACATAACTTCTAGCTTCACAGTAACACACAAGGCACTGCATTATGGCAAACTGACGGACAAGTGTGGGAAGGAAATGATACCAGTGCCCAAATCCTAAGTATGCAGATTGTGGAAACTTTTAAGTAAGAAGGTTCACTCAGAACCCTTGTATGGGGCACTTCATGGCGTGATAATCCTCTCATGAATCCTCAATGAATATTGGCAAGAAATGACCATGGTCTACAAACAGATGATGAGCATTGTAAAGGAAATTTGGCCATGATGCTCAAGCTTGAACACATGAAACGTTCCTCCTATTAACATCTCACTGATCTAAACATTCTTGTGACATCTTCACCAACATCACCCATGTGCATTGGAGTAGGAGTGAAAGGAGCTGTTTGCAGCACTGCAGCAAAGTGTTTCTGGGATAAAACACACACACACGAACTCACACACTTGTAAAAACTTCAGCCTCACTGCTATTGAGTCAATTTGGACTCGAGGTGATTCTATAGGGCATGGTGGAACTGCCCCTATGAAAGAAACATCGTCCTTCTCTCTGGAGATTCTGATGAATTTAGCTGCTGACCATGCTAACTGCCCAACTCTTCATCCACTCCATGGCAAGACTCAAAAATCGCTGTCATCAAGTTGATTGTAAGGCGTAGCAACTGAATGGAGCATGGCTCAACTGATTTTGTAGCTTTCTGGAGTAGAAAACCCCACCATTCATTCCCCTACAGAGTACGTGCTTGTTTCAAATGGATGATGTTGTTAGCAGACCAAATGTAAGCATTATATCAACCAAGTCCTTTTATCGCCACTATTAACTTCTCTAAGAAACTTTCATCATTTTGTGTGGTCGTTGCAAAAAATTATCAAACCCAACGTAGAAATAGAATGTGGAAGGAGAGGTTGATGGCGGAACAGGCAAACAGGATGGAGTGTGGAGCCATGGCCAATCTGGACTTCGGACAACAGGGACGCCAGAGGACATCAGAGAAGGACCATGGCAACCCCTGAACTAGAGAATATATTTGCGGGAGTCAGACTCCATGGCTCATGCTAAAATGTTCATGCTTTTCTGAATGATGATTTTTATATTTACTTTTGTCTCTGACAAGTAGGCAGCATTCTGAAAATTCATTTTTTGATAATAAATTTACCTTATATCAATAGGTCATATGCAGAAAGTATTTATTCATGATCTCTATTTTTCCCCCTGATTGTCTTACCTGGAGCTATTTCTGAAGGATTGCTGGTGGAGTAGGAAAGTAGTGGTATATATGTGGAAAAAGAGAACACTGAAGAAGTAGTTTGGAGAATCTCTGAACATTCTAGCATGATTTTTATTAATTGAGTAGATAGACAAGTCACCCTTTCTTTCTTGAGTGAAATGAAGTGGGTTGGATGAAATTAGATAAAACCAATTTTCAAAAACACTTTTTGAAGCACCCAGGTGTTTATGGGCAGTGAGTTGACGGCTACCCAAGGAAAGAGGGTTGAGAAGCAAGAAGGACAGACACTTGGAGGAAATAACAAAAGTGAGAGTCGTTGTCATCACCATTTCTGTCCATGATGGGAGGAGGAGGACATGAATAAGTGTTGGCCTCAAAATTCATCTTCCTTGCTAACGTGCTCCCAAGTTGTGTTCTTTGAGCAAATTATTTAATTTTTAAATGCTGCATTTCATTAGAAAACAACATTAATGCTGCCCTTTCAAGTCTTACTGGGTGGATGAGAAGATGTAAGCAGTCAGGCAAGAGTAGGAATACAAAATGTATTCTTGCTTATGTATTTGTAATCTTATGTTTATGTATTCTTGCTTAATTATTTACACACTGTATACATGGTGTAATTTCTAAACAAATGGAGAAAAAAATCCCCAAACATACCAGTTTTCTGGTTTCTGAATGATTGAATTATCTTCTTTCCAGTAGCCATGCTGCTTGCCTGCATCTCTGTTTTACATCCTTAGCATGCTTTTCATGCTAATACTTACTCACCAACACCTCTTCCCTGGCCCCACCGGCCATGTGGCCACTCACTCCTTGCAGGCTTCCCCTTTTCTTCAGTGCCGGAGTTCAGGATTAAGAGCTTTGATGTCTTTGGAAATTCTGTGCTCGCAATTCATCATTATTGATCTCGGTGTTCTGAGGACATTTGCTGATAAATGCATTCTAGATGTGAGATGTGTTCTAGTTGCTATACAGTTCATTAAAGTAGCATCGCTATGAGGTAAACTGTAAACTCGTCAAACTGCATAGTTGTAAATTAATGACCCATGGCGCCCAGTTACCTCCCTCATATGCATACAAACTTATTTGATTTTCTTATGTACTTCGTTCAGTAGGATTCAGTGGAAGTCAGGATTGTCTTCAATACGGAGCACCTCTCCACCTATTCCAACATACATATGCACAAAGTGCCCAGTTTGGGGGATTTCCTGCAGACCCAGCCACCTCCAGGCTATCTGTCTGAATGTTTTGTTGGCTAAGCAGTGGCCCATGAATGCCTGCATATCTTAACTGTGCGGTTGCTCTGAGAGCAGAGTGACTGGGGTACAGCAATTCCTGGCTCACTGCGACCAGCACCCCTGAAACCATTGACCATCTGTTGAGCAGTTATAACATTTACAGATTCCAGAATGGATTTAATAACTTCTTTCAGGTTTCTTCTTGATTTCCCAGGATGATCATTGGAAATATTGGAGAAAATTTGTCCCTCAACAGGTCTTCATCAATTGCAAGACTATGAGCCAGGGTAACCTTTAAAAGGGACACCTTGAGGTATTTAGTTAGATCTTGAGGGGTCTGGTTTTAATACAAAAAAGAGGATCTTCACGTATTACTTATGTTACTAAATGCCCTAAAACCACTCAATAGACACAGAAGGAGTTAACTATTTATTTTATCATAGCCTTTTAGCAATAAATTCGTCACAACTGTATATAGGTCAGCTTTAGCAAATAATTAGAAATTCACAAAAGCTTCGTCTCCTTTTGAATTCGTTAAATTCTACAGGAGAATTGGGTAAGAGGAGGGGAAGGTGCTGCATGGTCTACTTGAAGGATCTAAACAAATTGATTGATTTCAGCACTCTTTTTGGCTCTGATCTCATAAATGGTTTATGTAAATCTGAGGAATTGGAAAAGATTTTTAAGCGAAAACGGCATCTCATGGCTATGCAAACTCCATAAGTATAAGCACTGAGGAAGGGGCCTTTGAGCATTATCTATGTCCCCTAACTATCAAATCAATCTGAAGGTTGTAAAAACATGTCAGTGCAAAGCAAATTTGGGGATGCTGTGTTAGGATTCAGAATTGAATGTGACCAAGGGGATGAGTCTTTGGAGGCTTGCTCCAGACATTAGTAGGTTTTAACATGTTCATTTTCAGAAATGAATTGTATAGGCATTTTCATGACATTTTGAGGAATTTTAAACAACTGCTTTTCAATTTTATTCAGCCTTAAGGATACATTTGCTTTGCAGGCAAATCAGACATGATTGCCTGGAGCTAGTGCAGAAAGTTCCTGAGATCAACAAATGAAGAACAAGGTGAAAACATGAATGAACAGAGCCTTATAGTGAATGATGTCATATATATTTGTGTGTATTCGATATGGGTCCCCCCACATACAATCAGATTCCACATTTATTTATAAGAATGCATAATTATCATTATGTGATTGATTCAACATAAGATAAAAAATACACTGGTGCAGAGACTACCGAATGGAATGACTGAGTGGAGCTGAGGTTAAGAACAATTGGGCTTGAACCTCTCTTGCTTGGGGTGATGTGGCCCCAGGTTTGAGTGTGAGGAGGCTACCGATAAGTTTACATACTGACTTTGTGATTAGCATCTTAAGGTGTCACCCGCTGGCCCATCTTGTCAATGTTCAGACAGATGAACGCCTGTCAAAAATCTTCCTCAAACCTTCCACCCCTTCTCACATAAATGTTCTATCCTGGTAGCTGTAAGAAGACAATCTAGTTTGGGGAATGGGGTGCTGCTTCTAAAAAGGACTAAGACCCTTTCTTTTTGTGTTTTTATTCACCACCAACCCTAAGGATTCCTTAATTCACATCTTAATCACAAGACACCATGCATTCTTACTTCCTTGAAACTAGAAACTAATAGCTGGGAGTCAAATGGGGAATTTCTAAGTAAGCCACAAAATAAAGAAACTTTGTGATTCAGGGTGTCCTGTTGTTTGCGGGGTTCTACATAGAGAATGATGTCCCTGGGTGGAGCAAGGGGATAATGAGCAAGGCTCTAATTCAAAGTTTGGGCACAGGAGGCTGCCCAGAGGCACCTCAGAGGAAAGTTTTGATGTTACCCTTCTGAATCATTAGCCTTTGAAGATCATACGGAGCCCAGTTCTACTTTCACTCAAGTACCCTAGCCCCCAGGGTTATTGAAGCCTCAGCTTCATGGGTAAATTCTCCCTCTTTTGTTTCTATTGAACAATGTTAAGGTGTTCATTCAGGATTTATGAATTTACTGTTATATAATTTTCTTTCCTATCTGATCTTTAGGCAAGTGTTTGCTATTTTATAGAAATGGTTGGATCCCACATGGGACAATTGACTGGAAGTATAGAGTTTACACTTCTTACTTTATACATATTTATAAATATTAAACATAAGACACCACAATTTATGGGTGGGTGAGGAAAAGGAATTCAGCTCATGTAATATGTACCTAAAGTAGAAATCTAATGATTTTTTAAAAAAAGTTGTATAAATAACTTCCAAAAAATTCATGATCTGGAATTCTAATCAACATAGAAAATTTCCTTAGACTCCTATCTGCATCATGCTTTAGAGACAACTGGGAAGCTTTTCTCCCAATTGGAAATGATGAGAACAATTCTGTCCCACAGAATTAATTTTCAAAGTAAGGATTTTTAGCCTTTTCAAAGTTATAGGTCATGGTCCTAATTCTTTTACTGACTACCTATTAGGGGAGAAAGACATCATACATTGACTCATGAAAGGTGAACAGTGTCAGCAAAAGAGGTAGCGAGAAAAAGTCCTCCATCCCAATTAGACTCTGTGTCAGATATGCACAGTCTTAGTTAAATTTTGTCCTCAAGACTCTTTCAAACCCAAAGTCAGATGAGGGTGCATATCCTTCTAATTCTGTTCAAAAGTAACTGAAATAAGAGGGGTCTATCAAATGAGAACAAGAGACTTTGCTCTCACCCCTTTCTTCTGAATTAAGCCACAGTTAAGATGGACATTCTTCGACAGGTTTTCAATTGACTCCAATTTACTGTGACTCAATGTCAAGTGAGTGAAAGATTGCAAAACAGGAGTCAACTGGTCTCAAATAACAGCTGGCTTCCTTCCCTGTACAGACTACTTTTTAAGGAATCTCGTGGAGCTTGACTAGAGTCACCTCCAGCATATCTGTAGTTTATGAGACAAATCCTTCTCTGTGGATTTTCCCTACTGCATTGCATTATGAGAACAGAAATTAGCCTCATGTTCTTTCTCTCAACACAGAAGTGTCCCCCAAATGGTAGTTATGAATACAGTGCTACTTAATATGTTCTTTGATGGAGTGATCCAAGGGGAAGCCTGGGCCTTTATTGTTTGGCTTTGTTGCTTTTATGCCCTTAGGCAAGAAGCCATTTGCCTCAATGCTTAGGCAAGACCATGCTGAATGTGGAGTGCAGAGTAGAAATTCCAATTTGTCTGTTCAGATGGCATTCACCTAGAGAAATTATTGGAATACTTTAATCTATCTTAAGGCATTTAAGCAAGGTACATACACTCAAGTGACACTTTTTATTTCTTTTTCCTCAGGAGAAATTTAGGTTCCATTAAATAGATCCAGAACAGAGGTCTGAAACCCTTTTCGAGGTAAATGCACTCAGGAGAGGGTAGAAATTACCCACAATAGAGTGAGCGAGGAGGCTGAGTCCCGGTGGCGTCAGCGGTTGAGTGCTGGACTGTGGCCCGCGGGCTTGGCAGTTCAAATCCAGCGGCGGCTTTCAGGAGCAGCTCTGGGTAGCTCCCATGACCACCAGAGGGCAGTGATGCCCCCCCCCCAAAAAAAAAAAAGAGTGAGCAAGGGGCTTGCCAGAGTTCCTTCATATGCTGAGTGTTTTCTGATCCTTCAGTGGCATCTTGTCCGTTCTTGTTACACCTAGAGACTGCACTTAAGTGTCGTGCTCCTCCCTCGGTCTAGAGTGCCCCCTACTTTTCCATCTGATGATCTACATCTTGCAGGTCTTTCCTTGGACTAGAGAAGTCTTCACCGATTCTGTACAGTTCAAAATTAGCCCAACCTGGTTACTCTCTCAATGCACCATTTCCTTGCCTTTGTAGCACTTAGAGTCATTTTTGCACCTATTGACTTGATGACTAAGTTTTTTTAATTAAAGGACCATTTGACTTGGGGCTCTTCCAGCTCATAGAACAATCCATATATTAATTGCATCGGACACGTTTGTAC
This sequence comes from Nesogale talazaci, assembly GCA_004026705.1. Classification (NCBI taxonomy): domain Eukaryota; kingdom Metazoa; phylum Chordata; class Mammalia; order Afrosoricida; family Tenrecidae; genus Nesogale; species Nesogale talazaci. Next base: position 12,300 of record PVJH01012186.1, read on the forward strand.
AGATGTTGCCATCATTATTTTCTAAAAATCTACTTTCTTAGCTAATTTTAAAAAATTATAAGGACAGAGCCTATCTCCCCCCCACTGTTATTTCCAGTGCTTAGCAATGGTAACTGTGATAAGTCATTTATATCACATTGTGTATTAGTCACGTGGCCAGTGAGCTGTGGAATCACTGATAGAAATTGCCACATAGTATTCTTTTGCTATCATTTTAGAGAACAGATACTCTAATTCAAATACAAAGACATAAATTATAGAAATTCATTTATTGTCTTAAACAGGGAAAAGAAACAGCACAGACAAAGGCAGAATCTTTTAGGCGATGCAGAACATCAGCAAGATGGCATGATACTCTCAAGGGATTTAGTCCCAAATCTACTTAAATAAGCAGAGGAAACTGTCCCAAAATAATGATCGGCAGGCTCTCAATTGCTCAAGTTGTCTGCTTTCTCACAAAACAGACTAAGGGCCAGGATTCATTTAAGTACACTATTCCAAATTAGAAAAGCTCATAAGACTGGTTTAGTGCACTCTGACCCCCTTGGTCTGGGTATTAATCATTACAGGAAATTGATATCCCAATTTCCATCTAGGGCACACCCAGGTGAGCTGCAGTGGGCTTGACTGTACTCTCAGGACCCTGCTTAAGGGTAAAGCTTTTTTCATTGCAGGTCATTGATCAGAATGAACTCAAAAGTGGCTGAAGCTCTATGAAGACCTAAAATCGATTTATGATGCCTACTCTAAGTTATAGGCTTCTGTGAATAGCGCTTAGAATGAAGTTCTAATTCACTATTCTGAATGGAAGTTTAAATATAACTATATGCAGCTTTAAATAACTATATGCAACTTTAAGTATATATGTTTTAACTATATCAAAGAAAAGAAATAAAGGGAAAGTGATTATAGGTACTTATATGAAAGTTCATGAGTCCCTGAGAATATCAGATAGTCACATGGCATCATGTGGGCTTGACCTCTGCACATACAGAATGACACAGTGGTTTTTGTTCTGTTATGAGTTTTTTTACTCAGGTATCATGACAGTTAAAAGATAATGTGACTTTCTAAAATAATGACCATATACTGATAAAGCAGCATCAAACAATGCAGAATGCTTTCTGATTAATGTATTTCATTGAAATAATTTAGTATTTACCAGCTGTACAAACCACTCCAAGCAGTTTATAAAATATGTCATTAGGTTCTAAGCTGAAATAACTCTAAACCAGCTCTTCATCCACATTACAGTCCAGTAGAATAATCGAACATCATGCATGATCGGGACAATTAGGAGTTTGCCCTAGATAATGCAGTAAGCATTGTGTCCTTGCCACCCTGTTCAAAAACTTTCAGGATTTTCATCAGTTACTGTGACAACCAAAGCGATCCTAGCCAAAGCCCAGAGTTTCCCATTGTGTCTCAAGGAACCATAATTTTGGCAGCCCTTAATCTAATCTATTATAGATCCTTCAAATATATTAATTAAATGCTTACATTTATCTCTGTCCTTCTCTGTCTGCTTATTTATGTCTTATTTAGTGATGGGGCATATTTCTCTGTACTTTAATCTGGCAATGCTCAATGAATATTTAAGTAATTGAACAAAAGTCAAATCGTAGAGTTTTCCAAGTGCCAACAATATTGGTCAGTTCCCCTTGGTCAGTCCTTACCCTATAACTAATTTTTTGGTCTCTTTTAACATATTGTCATTTCTCATTCCTTTTGCTTTCAACAGGGACAGAGGGGGACCTGAATGCTACTTTCTGCTTTTATCTACTCCATCACTGTTGTCCCTATTTCCGTCTATCACATATTGACAACTTGCAATGCTCACTCATAAACTGCAAGACAGCATTCTCTGAAGCAAGGTGCCCTTGATGAACAGACCTTCTTCACGCTTTATTCCATCTCTCATTTTACATTTGAGCATTGTTGTCTTTATTAGACTGATTTCCACGCCTATATCCCTGACGCAGAGTGCTGTCAGGCTTTGGAAAAACTTCTGAATGAAAGCAAGAACAAATACAGAGTCACACAGATTGGGCATCTATGGATGACGTTTTTATATTGTCCAGGGCAGGTTGGCTAGATAAACAGATACAGTGGCACTTATCTATAATAAAGAACTCAAGAAGTCTTTATATATCAAGAACTATTCCAGCCCAGTTTAACTCAACTAGTATAAGCTCATAAGTTTGAAACTAGTCCATAAGTTCTTCTTCAGGTTCATTAAGCCACATGCAATGACACAGAATGCAGGAAGATCACAGGGTGTTGGGTGAAGAGTCCAGTGCATCCAAAGTCAGTAGAAACATAGCAGGGTGGCAACAAGCAGAGAGGTGAGGCAGGAGAGAGAGAGGGGGAGAGAAAGAGGTGGAGAGAGAAAGAGAGAGAGAGAGAGAGAGAGAGAGAGAGAGATGAACCTCTGGGTCCACACTTATCAGTTCATATTCCTCTGGCCCCTGTATCAGACTATAACCTGATTGACAGGTTTGACTGCCCACCTCCCCTCACCAGTAGACATAAAATCAGCTGATTATCACACATAGGCGATAGTGGCATGTTGTAACTTACAGAATAGATTCTCAGTTGACAGTTGAAAGCAAATGTTTAAAGAATATGGGATCATTTTAACTTGTGCCAAGTCCTGAGGTAAGGTGTGTGGGAGCCTGCATTTTATATTGACTTTAGGTAATGTGCTATCTCAAAAAAAGAAAGTTATTGGTTTCTTGCAAATAATCTTTCTTTTTTAAGGCTTACATGCATGCATGTAAACAGTGTTGAAAATAGCTTTTTCAATAGACGCTTCAGAAATATAATCATCACTGTTTGTGCAGATATGTCTTTAGTTTCAACACTGGGCCTTGAATGGTTAGCAAAGGCTAAACGTCAGGCTGAATTTTTTTTGACAGTTTCTGTCATCCAAGAACCTCAAAATCTACATCCTCAATGCAAATACAAATTAGATAGTATTGCATATTACATAAATGTGGTATATCTTGTAGTATATATTATATATTATAGGATCATTAGAACACATATGAAGATGGCATGCAGGACCAGGCTGCATTTCATCCTTTGCACATAGGATTGCTCTGAGACAGAAATGACTCGATGGTATCTAACAGAAACAAATGTAAATGTGTTTATGTGTAAGTGTAGACATAGGCACTCATATAGACATATACATCTATGTACTTATAGATACATATATGTGCATGTGTATCTAGAACCCCAAACCAGACTCACCGCCATCAAATCAGTGCCAACTTACAGTGATCGCCCAGCATAGAGTGGACCTGCCCCCTTTGAGTTTCTGTGACTTTGTTTGTAGTTGTAGAAGGTGCAGTCTTTCTCCCACGGGGCAACCGGTGGCTTCCAACTGAAGACCTCCAGATCCCAGCCAGCCCATCACATCGTCACTCCCACCCCAGGCCTCTGTGTGCGCGGGTTTCATGTGGCTTGTAGGAGACCTCATTCATTGACGGATTGCACAGTTAGCACCCCTGTTCTGTTCTCACGCTAGCACTTGATAAGCAAGCTGGATATGGAATGAGAAGAGTACCCAGTTTATAAATCCTTAAACGTATGAAATCAAAATGACATGTTGCATCTACTTAAATCAAGTTCATGCTTGTGAAAAGAGTGAAACAAGATTTCTTCTCTGCTCCTCCAGCAGTCTGATAGCAACTCTCACCTTTATTCCCCATAGTTTATGATGACACTCAATTTCTCTGGGTTCTTAATCTATTTTATGAGCATATGGGTTGCGCTCTCACACACCCAATTAGTTGTAATCACCAATGAAATGTTAATATTTTCAGAAGGAAAGCAAGAGAGAATAAAAGAGAAAAACAACCAAGTATCTTCCATCACCCACTTAGCTTGCTCAGGACCTGTTGTGGTTCATCAACATCCCATGTTAGATGATATGAAATGGTCAGATAAAAGCATAATACAGTACGATAGTATAATTCAATTTCACATCAAAATTCACTCAGTCATTCTCATGAACTCTTGCTCTGTATTAGCTACCTTTGTCACACTTACCAGGTGAATACATAGGAATTATCAGGTAAGACAATAGATTTGATAGATAATTTCCCCTATAGCTGGTTACTTCAGTTTATAGCCAGGCTCCCATCTTAGTAATTTATACATTTGAGGGTATGTTCCATTTAATGAGGAACATGTTTGGGGGAGTTGCTTTGTTATTACCTTTCTCTTCTTTTGTGGACCACATAGCACAAAAGCCATATGTCCTAGTCTTTCCTTGGCAGAATGACTTGTGCAGAGAAAGCTCATAAAACATTTGAAATAAAAAGCGCCATAATTTTACTGTGCAGTTAAATTGCATATGTGTATATACATTTTTTACACAGGGGCTTGAAAACATTCAAGGAAACATTTTACTATTTCCTACTTCTATCTTTTACAAACTTTTGGAAGTCCCTTTACATGTCTGCTTATATGTTCCTCTAAATAGCATAATGAAAATAGCATATATAGTTCCAGGGTTGGAAAACAAACAAACAAAGAAACTTCAACATGCAATCTCACTCACTTCCTAAAATTGGATTGCATGTGAACTGAAGACTGTTTAGAAGAAGAAGTATTGATCTGACTGCAGGGTTAGACTGAATAGACAGCATCATATGTTTCACATTACGGAGCCCTTACAGCTATCACTACCATGTTGTCACTTGATCAGGACACTCCACTTTAGAGATCAGCATATAGACATTGGAGATTAGAAGTACATTCCAAACAACACTATTTGTGGAGGAGGTTAATAGGGATTACTAGGAAAACCATTTTTTTCTGATCAAAGACATTTGAATCAATTCTGGGCTTTTGGCTAAGGGAAATGTCAAACAATTACCATAGAGAGACTTCTTGGAGCCTACAAAATATCAATATACTTTTTATCTGTCCAATAGGATCCCATAGTATAAAATATTTTCTAAATATACTTAACTGAAAAAAATTTCTCATAACACATGAGGCCCTGATGTTTTATAAAACACACTCTGAATTTTTGGGAAATAAGTCTTCCCAGTTACATTTTGGCAAATATTAATTTTTATTCCCCAGCCAATTTTTTGGCTGGTTGTGGCTAAAATGTAGAAAATACCAACTTTTATTGTAAATACACTAGAGAAACCACTAATCTTAAATAACTCCAGGATTTGTCCTTTTGCTATGTGTATTCTCACCTTATTCTTCATAAGTTCACACTATTTTCTCAATCAAGTCTTAGTTGGTTCTCATCCATTAATGAACTCTCAGGAAATATATCAGGGGAATGTTGGTTAAATTGATGGAATTCTCACCTTTCATTTAAGAGACCAAACTGAATTCTCATCCACTGTACTGACACCAGTTGTCAGTCAATGGAGGTTTGCATGTTGTTAAGCTTACAGATTTTAATGGGCTAGGTAGTAGGCCTAGCCATCCACTGATGAAAATCAGCTAAGACAATCCCTATCCATCCTAACGGTGATCCATATAGGATCATGGGATGGCATAGCATGAAGCTAGCAGTAGCACTGGAAAGTTCTAGAGAGCAGAGTTAACCATTGAGATTGAATTATTTTACCTGCATTGGTGAGTACAATAGAATGAACTTGATTTAATCTTTCTGTCTTTGCTATGCCAGGATCTTGCTGAATCTTTTAATTCTTCATGGTGACTATCAATTTTCAATTCCTTGGTCTGTGGCCCTAGAAGAGTGAGCTTTTTCTGTTATTCTACCCAATCCACATTCTGAAATGTGTAGTTTTTGAGGAAAATGCCCTATTCTAGCTTGTCATAAAAGAGTAAAGTGAAATTGTATGATTTTTAAGGAAGCAGCCCATCACCGACCTTTCTATAGAGTTATACATGTTGAATGATAAGAAAGGATGTATTAATTGCCTTTTATGAGGTCACCACACTTAAACTTTGGAACAAGTCTGTAAGCCTTTCCCCCTTCCCTTAGAAAATGGTAGAAATGGGATGCAAATTCAAACATGTCAAAATTTAAAGTTCAATCTCTGTTCTCTCAGTGGTACTACTCGCCAACCACAGACTGGTACACCTAGAACTTCCAATAAAATAATTTGCTTCTTTTATTGAAACTTTAAAACAAAATAAAAAACAAATCCCTATTAGTCTATTGACTTTCAACTTTCAAATTGCTATGTGTTTTATTTAAATTGTTAGTTATGTATTTATAGCTAAGAATGTCTACATATGGGAAAGCCAGTACAATATGTCATCTTAAATGGTTGGTCATAGTGGATAGCTGACTTTGTTGACAGCAGCTGTCTAGTTGGGCCTGGTTTATGGTGACCCATGCAGAGCAAAAGGAAAGTCATCTCTTTGATTGTTTGTGTCCCATAGGGTTTCCCCTGGTTCATTTTTGGAAGAAAATTGCCAGGCTTCTCTTTTGAGTCCTGCTTAGCATAGACCATTTGCTGAAACATGTTCCGCATAAGAGTTACACACAATCCACTACGAATAGGCTCTTGGTGCCTAATCATGAGATTGACTAGACTTGAGTTGAAATCAAATCTTTCACATGGAAGGCAAATTATTTTAAAGTTACATGTGCAGAAGTCTTTTCTTGACATTATAGGGGCTGATATCTCTGCAGTTGTCTTTTTTGCTTCTTTTGTCATGACGGTATAAAACTACTGTGATATTTCAGACACCATGTTCACATTTGAGACTGGTGGAGGTGGTGATGAAGATGATGAAGAAGGTTGGGGGGGAGAGATCAGAAAAAGCAATTTCCTCCCTTTCTGAAAACAAAGGCAAATGTCTTCCTAGCCTCTGCCTAGACCAGATATTTGGACACTTCTCTTCTTAGAACTATGTCTTTTAGCCAAAGCAGAGAATTGCCTGGGAGCATAATCAAGGTTCTGTTACGGAGGGAGAAATGAGAATAGATATTGAGTGGGTTACTAATACTGTCTGCCACAATATGCCACATTGTGCCTTATCAGCTTCAATTCACATTTCTGTCTCACTTTTATTAGTTTATTGATTAGTTGTGATGAATCAACCTTTACCATTTCAAGGTGTGTGGAGACAGCCTTTCTAGGACTCATTTTAAGCCCTTCAGATTATACCTGTGTAAATACAGCAGAAAAGTGACATTTTTGCTTTAATATGTACTTTAAGCAGAATACTAGGTACAAATAACATTTTAATTGAACGATATTTTCTTTTATGACAAGGTGAAATATATTGGGTATTATCTTCAGTGTGGTTTAATACTTATCAAAATGTATCAGTAATATTAATTTGATAGAGCTTTTTGTCTTGCATAGAATAAAATCAAAGTTAATTTCAAGGTTTTTAGAGGACAATTAGAGAACATACCGATCATAATTTCAAGTGCACATACGCTTTTGACTAGCATTGCTATTTGTACATACACACCATAAAAGGTCTGTGTTTATGCTAAAATACAGATTATATATTGAAGCATATTTATTAGTACATTTTAATGATCAAAACCTAGAAATGCCCAAAGTTAGCTATCAATATTTTATATATGGTATTTTATATTTACCCCTATGTATGCTCGACGTATGTTCACAATGAAGTGAAGCCACAAAATTAGAAGTATTATGAAGATCATTTTGCATATTGATTCAATTTTGAGCTCTTTATGCTTTGTTTTGGTTTCATTTTGACTACTCAGGAGTGCAGCCTTTTTGGTGCAATGGTTAAGTCATCACCTGATGAACAATGATTGGTTCTAATTCACCGATCTCTCATTTTGTTGGAGAAAGAGATGGCAATCCATTTTTCTGAAAATTGCGGCCTAGGAAACCCTACAGGGAATTCTGTTCTGTCTTATAAGATAGGTGTGAGTTAGACTCCACTCAAAAATAACAGTGTTTTAAAAATATTTGTTTATTTTCTGGTTTTGCTTTTCCTCCTCCCCCTCCTCTCCCCGCCTCCCCGAGGAGTGAGTAGATAAGTGACCAGAATTTTACTAAACCTATCCAGGTCCCAAGTAATGTATTTTGGAATGCCATTTAAGAAAAATTATAGGTCTTGGTCAATTTCTGATGTTATTATTAATAGAAAAGAACCTGTTTTCTTTTCAGTGAGCACTGCACAAGAAATAGAAGCAGGTGTCCCTATTTTTGTATGTGTTTGTTTTCAGAGCTAATAGATATGGTCTAGACCCATGGCTTTGTCACAAATCTTTTTTCTTTCTTTTTATTGTAAATTGGCAAAGATTAACAGAACAAATCAATTTTCTGTTCAACAACTTGCACATCTTTTGCTTCAAATCATTAATTGCAATTTCCCATGCAATACCACTGATCTCATTTCAACCTTGTATTTACTGTTTCCAGTCCTCTGTCTTTCCTAATCATTCATGCTTACTAAATTTTGTCCTTAGCTGAATGGTGCCTTTTTAATCTTAAATAGGTGATTATTCTAAAGATTGTGTATCTTGCTAGTGTTATTATTCCCCTAATACATCAGTCCATTGCACAACTAAAAATTGAGCCATGGAGATATGTTCAGGTTCAGACCTAAATAGTGAATAAGGACAGTAGGCTCAGGAATTCCACCATTCCTTATCTGGCTAGAAATCCCAATCTTTTATGATTTTGATAATTGTTCTCAAAAAACATCTTTTGACTTTGTAAAGAATATTTTCTATATCCTCAATGTTTTAACAGAAAGAAGTATACCAAGGAGTCCCAGTGATTTAATGTTTTTATTTGTTTGTTTGCTTTTGGTTTAATGTTTTAAGCCCTGGTCTGCAAACCAAAATTTAGCACTTCAAATTTGAAAACTGCTCTGTGGGATAAAGGTCTTCTACCCCCTAACAGATAAAAATCACCAGTTTCAGCCACAACTATGGAACAGTCCTATTCTGTCCTTTGTGATCCTTGGAAATCAGAATTGATATGATGGCAGTGAGTGTTAGTATACCTATGTCTTCATGCTTAAAACTAGACTCGTTTCTGGGTACAGAGATTTTCCTGCACCCACTTGCTTGGTGGTTCATGGAATGAGGATAGATGAACTTCTGGTTTCCTGATTAAACTCTTCCTTTGGGGTTTTTATCATTGGATAGTGTTATTTTTTTTCAGCCTGACTGTTGTCCTCTATGAATCTCTTGTTGGCTATCCCTCAGTTTTCAGAACTTTGGGGCTAAACTCGTTTCTTTTTGTCCTCCATGGAAAAAATAAATATATACTTTGAGGATTTTTGCAATACCCTACTTTTACAAGACCTTGATTTTTTTCAATCCTGTGCACATCCCTTCAACTTCACTAGTTAACCCTCCCAGATTTCTTTCCAGAATATTGACCTTTCTCTGATATTCCAATCTGTCTGTAATGTCCTTCCATCTCTTTCACAGCCTAACCCCATCATTTCTCTTTCCTGAAATTACAGACACTGGACTGACCTTGCCATGTTTTGTTATCATCATATCAGCTGATTTTCAGAATTCTTGTTTTCCTTTCAGAGTTCAAATGCATCAGCCTTCCAGATTAAGATTTCTCTGAGAGTCTTACTTCCCCTGAACGTCCCATGTCTCTCCTCAGTGAAGCCATATTCTTGAGTGAAGGTTATAGTGCAGTGACATTTCAAATACATCCTATTGCTTCATTCTCACCAACCTCTGCACTTGAGCCATGGCAGAGACTGCTTGTTCTGCTTTTTACAAACCGGGACCAGAATCTCAGCAAGGCTGAGTTGCCTAGGGATTCTCTGGGAGTGCATAGATGTAGCATAAAGCTTAGATCTTGGAAGCCAAATTATAAATTTTTTCTCCAAGCATATTTTAAAAGTCTAGTTTCTTCTATAGAAATATTCCCCCAATAGCCAAAGTATTAGCATATTAAATAATAAAAGCACTGAGATTTCTTTGAAAATTCAATCCCAGAGGGTCTCATTGTCATTCAAGTTGACGAGCTCCTGAGGTACATGCAAGTTTTTCTGGAGGAAATGTATTCAGACTGTTTTATAGTCTTAAGCAGCAAATAACTTTAGTCCATAGAAGAAAAAACTATATATATATATCAATATGTGATGAAAATGTAATGTTTATTTTAATAGAGGAAGAGAGAATGAGAATGGTCTAGAAAAAGAATGTAAGAACTCCTTTGAATGGAAAAGTGAAAACAGTTGGGTATCTTAGAGATTGGCCCTGGATCTTGTTTTATTTATCATTCCTATAAATGATTTGGAAGAAGGAATGCATGTTGAATTATCCAAGTTTGCAGATGACACCAAGCTCTTCCAGGTAGTAAAATGCCAAGCAGATGGTGATAAACTGCCGGGAGAGCGTGCCAGTCTGTGTGAGTGGGTGGTAAATGATATATGACATTCAATGTGGGTTATACAGGTAATTCACTTAAGAAAAAGTAGTAAAAGGATGTTATAGAAAAACTAGTTGAGTTACCATTTAGCTCCACAAGAGACAAATGTTTTAGGCTATTTTTTGGTAATACCCCATTAATATATTCATAAATCAAGAAAGGTAGTGATGATAAATGCAACCCCCCCCCACTAATCTTGAATTAAATGATATTACACAGAATATTTGATCAGCTTTTCACCACTGTAACTTAATTCTTAGCATGCATCAGCCGATGTTCTGGACACTATAGTCTGTTTAGTCAGTGAACCTCAACACACAAAAGAGACAATATCTCTAAAATACTCAGAGAAAGTGAAGATAGACTACAAATAGCACATCAACTGTCAAAACTTACTTGCCATGCACAGTATTTGTAAGTTTTTTTTGCATGTGTTCAAATGAAAGCCCTTACCTCAGAAGTCCAGGAGTTATATGTTTTTTTTTTAATATGGTCTATTTGTAGATGAAGTCTCAGAGGGGTAGAACCTTAGAATGGCTTTCCTAAGTTTATGTAATGACTGAAGGGACAAGCTTCAAGCATGAGTTTTCTATCTTCAACTTGTCTTCTCTTTGCATACTTCTGCTGAACTGCACAGAAGTGTGTAGAAGGAGTGTGCTAAATGGAAAAGGATTGGGGCCCTAGCTATGAATATGTTCTGGATGAATTAATAGAGAATTTTTCTGTGAACTCTGGGTGGAGCTGATTTTAGTAAAGAATCACAGAACCCCACAGAATCTCTTTCGCTGCATGTCCTTTCCCCCCTCCTTTATTTCTTGCTACCCCTTTCTAAAGCACTGTATGGTTTTAAGAGATCATGAGCATTTTCTAGATTTCCAGCAACCACATTAATGTCAAATAGATTTTAGCGTAATCCCTCTCAAGTCAATACCAATTTATAGTGACCTATTGTATGTCAGAACAGGACTTTGTTCCTTAGGGTTTCCAAAGGGCTATTTTAAAAAAGCAAGTGACTGGCCTTTCTTCTGGTGCACTTTGTTGGTTTTTACCTACAATTTTTGGTTAGTGGACAAGCGTTAACAGTCAGGGGTCACTATGATGGCAAAAGTAAAAAAAGAAGGAACACACAGTTTACCTTAGCCAGTAGAGGTGAATTTCCTACCTGCTTCCCAGGTCAGAGTCTGTAAGGCTGTAGCCTAGTGGAACTACCGGGGCTATATTCACAGGGAGTGAAAGAAATGCAGATCAGAGAATAAATGCAGATAAAGCCCTACAGATAGAATAGGTGGTGGAGGTAGATAAGACCAGAATCTTGGATTTCAAGAGAAACTTGGAGTGAAACAGATAACCCAAAGGGACAACATGACTGGCAGACTGAGAGAGAGAGAGAGACAGAGAGACAGAGAGAGAGAGAGAGAGAGAGAGAGAGAGAGAGAGAGAAAGAGATCAAGCAAGCTTGATTGGTGAGAATGTGGGGTGGAGGGATTGACTAAAATTAATATAAAACAATATATGACTGCGATAGAATAATATTTATGTAATTTTACCAGCTACATTATCTAGGGCTTTATACGGATGTACTTGTAAGAATTTCATTACTATTGCAATGAATAATTTTATACTCAGATTTTCTTTTTTAATAGAGTAAATGAATAATTAGTATAAATATTCTTTTTTTGACTGAGGGAAATTTCCATTTGAACTTATATCTATTGAGTTGACAACTAACAGGTTATCCTTAACCTCCATTTCCATTTGGAGCATAATTTTACTCATGCAATATGTTATTTATGATGCTTAATTGACTAAAACCGACTCAATCCTCAAGAAGAAACTCACCTGCTCCAATTTGTCCATTCATTCCTTTGTCCATATATCTATTTTATAATTATCTAACAAAATTTGCTATATTAATGGATCTGTGCTTAACTATTCCCTTTTATCTACCATATTTGCACTTAATATAATTTTCCAGTGAATTGTTTATCATTCTTAACACAACAAATATTCACAAATAAATACAAAGAATTATAAATTACTGGAGGAGAGAGACTATGAATCTTTTAACTTTTGTTGTTTTTTCTTAGTAGTTTTCTTTCCCATAGTGGTCTAATAGAGTGAATCTTCATTTCTTGCATGTTTGATTGATTTCATTGGTAGATTTAAACTGTTATTTCAAAGATTACACACATACTTACACACCTATTTTGATGTGGAGCAAAACTGAATTTTGTTGTCTTGAAGCAATATCATTTTTAACTTTTAAAAGAGAATTCCCAAATTCAAAGGATAAACAAAAGCTAAAAAAGTCTCTAAATGAAACGTTATACAATTACTTATACCCATGTTTTGCATCTGTGATGACAGTGCTTTTTCTCCCATTTAAATTATTGTGGATTTTGACATAGTTTCTTATGTCATCATCTAATCTTTCTTCCATTCATTTTGTTATCTTGTCTGTCTCTCATAATCACAATTTTCTTTTTGTCATTTGTGAAAAAAACTTGGAATTTTTCCTAGAAAATCCTATGGAGACAAACCAATGTCACGACACATGCTCAACACCTGTTTAAAGTCTTAACTATGGGACTCACATTAAGAAGTGACATTAGTCCTTCACACACAATTATAATATACATACAGATTATTTGTTAAAAGACAATAAGTGAGATTCAAAGAGAAGCTAGCAAGGGAGCAGTGAGGGAGGTTTGCAAAGAACAAAGAGCAAAACAACCAACCAAAGCCATGTCTCTGGGCCAAACGCTCTGAAAGCAATCATTTGGAGAAGCCTTGGTCACCTGCTACAAATATCTTGAAGCACTTTCCCATGGCCACATGCTAAGTGTGGGTGCATTCCTTAACCAACTTGCACTAGTTTGGTGAATGTGCTCCTATGTTTGCTCACTTCCATAGCACCTCCATATGCCTAAGGTGTAGAAGACATGTTGTAGGAATTAATGAGTTCAACTAGGTTAATTTGCATGGGTTGAGTTTTTCAAAACATACCTAACTCTTATGTTAGTGGTAAAGAAGGATCTAGAGAAAACAAGAAAGCCATTACCCAGGAGAGGAAGTGAATTACCCAGCTCAGGGGGAGCAGGAGGAGGTGCAGGTAGGGCTATTGAGTCCAGGCAGGCATCAGCAGGCAGAGAATGTCCGTGGAGAGAATTAGTAGGATCCTAGTTGTAATTTAGAAGTATTTAATAATTTTGAAGACTATCTACTATTTATTTGGTAGATTCTATACTCCCTTTGCCCTCAGATTTCACTTTCAGAAAATCAATTTCATTATTATCTCGTTTATCCCATTGAAGTGTGTTCAGTAATGCTAGCAGGGGACTCCTATTTGCAAACATCCAGTTGTTTCACATATTTTCTTACCAGGCTTTCATCAATAGATAATTTAGAAGGATCTTTATTAAATCCGAATTGCCCACTGTTCTTTCATTTACTTCTCAAAAAAAAAAGTTTAGCTATTGTTGGGCAGTCATTGATTTCATTCCTGCTCCATTTATTTATAAAATAAATATTTTTAATCCCAATGGCTAACATTGATGATTCTATTTTTCTGATCATTATCTACTTTCAGATATTGATACTTATTGGGACTAAATAAAGATATATAATAATGTTAGTGGAAGAAAATAGAAGAGTCCTGCTCTTGCCATCATCAAAATCTCAAAGAGGAAATAAAAGACACATATTTCTGAACTATGTGTGCCCTATATATTTGAGAATCTGGAGAAGAAATACTAGTTGCTGTCTTAGTTGAGTGATATTATCACTAGAAGAAACTAGGTTTACTTGGAAATATGTGCATGAGGTCAATGATCCTTTACCAAAGAAGCAGTGAGAAAAGACCAGGGATTGATACTACAACTTTTGCAGATTTTAAAATCCCTCAAAACATGAATCCTGGCACTGTCATCTGGGTATTTGACATTGAGCAATAAAGATGAAAAGGTGGGAGATTTGATTGCTCTATCTTTGGGTTTTCAGAGATAAAAAAACGATAGCTTGGAATATTCAAGATGTAAACCTGTACACATCTTATTTAAATGTGTGTCTTTGTTCTACTATAGTTTCATAGGACTAAATATAGCAGAGATGTCACATTTGAATAATTTTGATATACTATATATTACATCAGCTCTTAGGACACCACCAAAATTTTCTGGGCTATCTGGAACATGGCTCCATGACTCTGTCTATGGAACTATAGTCTTTAAAACAATATGAACTTTTTTAAGCTACAAACTCCAACACAAAGAAAGAGACTTCAAAAACATGTGGCAAAAATTATATTACATTGGACTTTTTTCTAAAAACTTTTTGAAGCATGTGAGTCTGTGTATGCATATACACATGTATTCCTATGTACATGTATTCATAGTAATGTCCTACGGCATTCATATATTTTCAATATTGCTTTTTTCTTAATATTTGCGCTTGCAAAAATTTTCAACCCACATTTTGACACTTAGCATTGGATTATAGATTTCAATAGAGCAATTAAAATTTAAAATCTTTTAAAAGGTAGAATCTTATTTCATTCTACGTCCCATTGTGAAAAACATGAGGCAGAAATGAAATAGGTTAATATAGTTATGTGTTGAACAGTTGAATAATAATACTTTCATTTAATGTTAAGGCAAAAGGATTCTGGGCAGAGGTAGGAACCTTTCACAGCCTTTATGGATTTTGTAAATAAGATTTTACTTACTACTTAAATATTAAACCAAAGCCACAATATTGCCTTGTGGTATGGACAAACAACTGTGTCTTAGTGAACATAAAATGCTACTACTTTCTAAAATCTTCTCCCTACAACGAGGTTCTATTCTTACTCCTAAAGGCATGCATTGCCCTTTCATTGATTTCTGTCTGCAACAACACATTGCTGCTAGGTTGGTATTAAACAATAGCAATGAGAACCACGGATAGAATTCCTTTTAATGTCAGAACACTCTGAATAGAATTCAGTTACTTGTCTGATGGTTTACTGGTAGGGTGACCATATCATTTATCATTCAAGCTGAGGTACTTCTGAGAATGAAAGAATGCTCACTCTATCAATAATTATAATGGGCCCATAGGTATAAACAAGGACTGCCCAAGATAAATCAAGATATATAATCATTTTGTACATTAAAATCCCAGAAATGCCTTTTTAAAAAGCTTTTTTTTTGAACTGGGTGAATGTGTACAGAGTAGGTCATCCATTTCATATTTAACCATTCATACATATTGGGTTTCATCTCATCCATTGAAACATTTTCAATGTAGCATCAATTGTCCTACTTCTCCTTTTGTTTCTTACTTCCATTCCTTCTTTCCTAACCCTTCTGAATGTTGTGCTCAGAAGAATGTTGTACTTTTTATTTCAATGGTTGAATATTCTAAGGAAGTTTGTACCTCCCTGTGTTATTATTCCCTTATAGACCTGTCTGTTGTTTGTCTGATAACCAAGCTCATATCCAGATCACAGAGGCCATGAAAGGACATGGTCTCAGGGGTTTAACCAGTTACTATCTTACCAGTAAGTCTGGTCTCTTTTATGATTTTGAATTTTGTTATACTTTTCTTTTACTCTAGCCACAGCCTTCTAATATGGTCCCTTTCAGAAAAGTTGATAATGGTACCTGAGAACCACATTATTCTGCTTTGGTGTGTAATGACCCCAGTCTTAAAAAATTGACAGCAGACCTCCAAGATGTAATTGCTGGTCTCCTTCCTTGGGTCTTCAATTTTCTTTCCTTTTTCCTTTCTAAAATATCACACAACTCACCCCAATCCATCCATCCATTTATTGTGTCTGGCACATTTGCACATACGTGGCCATGATCATTCGCAAACCGCTTTCCTGCTGCTTGATTCCTTGGTCTCAGCTCATTTCCTCCCACCTCCACCCTCCTGAACCCTTGATATTTTATGTATTTTTTCATGTCTTACCCCGACTGCTGTCTTCCTTGACTGATGCCTTCAATTTCCATCACTTTAATTTTCTATGGATGGGAGAGACCAGTGTTATCACCTCAGATGGCTGCTGTCAAGTTTCTAAGACCACAGTCATTACTCATCAAAATAAGATGTGGAGTGTTGACTTTGTGGACTGTGTTATGGCAATTGACTAATGTCCCCAAAGTTTTCACCCTGAGCTCCCAGTCCAGTGACTTGGTTTGGTAATATATGTATATTTTGATGGTAAATACTTATATACACATACTCTCCCCACACACTATTGAAACCTGTGTTTCTATCTATGTCTACTTATAGAGCACCATTATTCTAGGATTGTGAATATACCAGTATTTACTCTTATGTCTTGGACGCTTGAACCCTCCAAATGTCTTCCCCTGCCACCATGATTTTTTGCCAATCTCTCTTAGTGTACATCATCTTCCCCATCACCCAAGTTGACAAATTTCTACTCTCTTGTGACTTTACCTCTGCCCCCCCACCCCATCTTTACCTTTACCTCCCTCCACCCCATCTCACATTCCTGATACACCATCAAGGGATGTTTTTAGTTTATTTGTTTTACTGTATATATTATTGAGGAATCCTCTTTTTTAATACTAGAAGTAACACATAATATTTATCCCATTGTGATTGATCAATTTAACTAAGCACAATATCTTCCAGACTTGTGCATATTATGAGGTATTTTCAAGATTCATCATTATCCTTTAATTTGTAAAATGTTTCATGTGTATATGTACCATAGTTTACTCATTATTTATTGGCAAGCATTTAAGTTGTTCTACCTTTTAGCAACTGTACATAGTGCTGCATTGGAGCTATATGTACATCTGTCTGTCTTGGGTGTATGTATGTGTATTATGTCATGGTTCTTATTTCTCATGGCTCTTACCAAGTGGACAATAACTGCAGTTGTCTTATCACCTCATAAGGAAGTGGATTGTGGCAGTCACCTAATCTGATGTCAATTTGAGGATTATGAGTGTAGGGGTGGAGTTTATCCTGTCTGTCTGGAGATAGCCAATGAAACCTCTATGTGGACATGTCTTTCTCCTGAGAATTCTGGTAAATCCAGGCATGTTTCCCCCTTGGAGATGAGAGACTCACTAATCAGTCCCTTGGAGGCGCTCTACTGATGAAACACAAGGTTGACTCCCTGTGAGACATCCTGGAGAAGACGCCACATGGGTTTACCCTGATGGAACAAGACTTCTGAAGCCAGAAAAGCTACATAGAGACTCCTGCCACTCCTGAGATGCTTGAGAAGCCACAGAGAGGCCCCTGTAAGTGCTGAGATGCTTCTATCACCAATGGATACACAAGACTCTGCACCCACTTGCCTGTGATTGTCCTGGTATCATTGTGTTTGCCTCATAAATCTCAAGAAGATTTTATAGTCTGGTATTGGACTTACGGATTAATGTCAGACTTGTGGGCTTAGACTGGACTGGGTTGGGATGCTTGATCAATGTTCCATTCCTCTTTTATATAAACCCCTTCCTTATATACCTATGTGTGTTTGTGAGTTTGTTTCTCTAGTCTACCCAGACTAATACAGGGATTATGTTGCAGTGGAATGGACTATGATAATTCATTCTTCTCCTCTTCTCTCTCATGTTTTCTTCTGAAGTACTCTATGGTCATAATTTGTAATTCCAAACACAGAGCTTTCCATCTGCAGCTTTCTTGCACAGACATTTATTTCATTTTTTCCTCCAGTTTATAAAAGTAATTATCTTCAATTATTATGCACAAGAGCACTTTTCTCTTTTCCAATACAAACTTTGTCTGCAGCATATTTTTATTAAACTTTCAAGTGATTGTTATCTCACCATTCATTATTTAGGACTTAGGCATGCTGTTTTGTTCCTTTACCTGTAGTTGATATATGGCCCCCAGAAGTTACATAGACCAATAATCATTATGCAAACATTATTAAAACTAAAATGAACACCAATGCTAGAAACATTTTGCTGAGTGAAAACATCCATTTTGGATGGAGCCACATATAGATGTTTTTTGTGAATAAAGAAGAGCCTTCTCAGATACAGAGAGCATTTTGTGTGTGTGTGTATGAATAAGTATGCTTGATACTTATATCCCTATTCCTTACAGATAATTAGAACTATAGAAAATCCAATTGAAATATAAATTTACAAACAAGAAAAATCCCTTGAAAAACTTTCAGATTTTTTTTTGCCAATTTTCTCATTTGAGATTAAATTGAACTTTTTGAGTGCAACTGCATAAGGATGATGGTTTAAAAGGGGTTTCAAGGATCCTCAACTTTCTGGTCCTGTCCTCACAGAATATGTAAGGACATTCTGAAGCCATATATTAAATATCACACAGTATCTCAGAAGAAAGGCTGAATAGCATGGAATCAAACATGGTCATGAGAAAGCCACTCTAGCTGCAAAGAAGTACTGAAAGATCTTTTGTTTCAGAGGACTGTAGAAAAGTGAGTAATACCGTACTACACAGGCAGAGGTCAATTAGGGTCGGATCAGTACTTGGGTTCTCCTCCATGTTACTTCTACTTGGTGGGATGGAGGTGTTAGTCCTTGAATCAGAAGCCCATCCTCCCCTGGGGCACCAGTTCATACCACCTCTCAATTCTGTGGACCCCTTTCTGGTACCCACTCATCTGCACCTCCTTCTCTCGTGACATGATTGTCAGAGTCTTCTATTCTTGTTCAAAACAAAACACAACATACAATTTTGTCCTTATATAAACATCCATATCATTTTTGAAATCTCATCATTGCTGTCACCTAGTTTGCCTAATTAAGTAATTTGTTGACATAAACATGATTTTTGCCCAACAGAAGTTATAGCAGATGGCATCTAAACCCAAAAATAATCATTAACCTGTCCCATGGAAGATGTGAAACAGCATGTTTAGAAATAAACATGCATGGCTATAAGATGTCTTTTTATAAATGCCTGAGATGGTTATTTTAAAAGACATTTATATAATAAAGTGACAGAAGGGGGTGGATGGGTAGAAAGTGACTATCTGATCTTTATAGTCTGACTAAATGGTGTGAATTCCCAAAATATATATTTGCTAAATTCTATATACTACAATTTATCATTACAATATAATAAAATAATTGTAGAGCATAATATATTCGACACCATATATGCTTTCCACAACATATTTACATTAAATATAATGAATTAATTTATAACACATCTTATGTAAATCAAACCCATTGTCATCAAGTGGATTCTAGCTCATAGCGATGCTACAGGTTAGAATAGAACGACTTCTCAGTTTCTCTGAGACTGACATCCTTGTGGAGGAGACAGCCTTATCCTTCCCTTGTGCAGTGGCTAGTGGGTTGAAACTACTGACCTGTGGATCGCAGCTCAATGAATAAACCTCTATATCTCCACATGCTCATTTAATATAAGGGAATACATGTACATACATTTTCAAGTGTTAGTAGACCCTTTTAAAAAAAAAGCAAACAAGTTGGGCTGAGCCCCTATGGCGTAAGTGGTTGAGTGCGGGACTCTGGCCCGCGGGCTTGGCGGTTCAAATCCAGTGGGGACTCTCAGGAGCAGAGCTGGGTAGTGCCCATGATCTCCAGAGGGCAGTGATGAACACAAATAAATTTTTAAAAATTTTTAGAAAGCATGAATTGATTTTTTTTCTGACCTGTAATAGTACTTAGGCACCTCTGGGTAGCTACCAACGTTTTTTTCTCCTTTACTTTGTTTGGTAAAATGCTACAATGATCTACTTATAACAGATACTACTAAGGTAATGGCATTTGTCTACTCTTGGGTGAATGTTTACTAAAGTTGCATTTTATAAAATATGAAAAAGTCCAAAAAAAAAGGAAAAGTTCTGGGGCAAATTGCAATGTAACAAATAAGTATGTTGTCACTATCTGTTATTATACTTTGTATTTAGCCATTCTGTATCAGTATTAAAATTCTATAATAATCTTCCTTGTAATAGCAGGTGTTAAATATGTGCATTCTCTTGGTTCCCCCAAATATGTTTTCTAGGTAAGAGACTAATAAATATCCCTGGGGTTATTAAATATTTAGAATTATGTGTGATCACACTATGTCTGCACAAAACATCCTGGGGAATATGGAGGCCTATCAGTCATCAACAGAAAAACAATTTCATCAGATTTGGAGATTCCCAAACTCTAATTTTTGCAAATCAAAACAGCATTTCCCCAAACACTTATTGAACAGTAAGTAAAGTGTTTTTAGATGCCATTATGTTGGTTATGACTCATAATGATTCTCTGTGCCATAGAAAGAAACACTGTTTGGTCTTGAGCAATTCTCATAGTCACTGCTTTGTTTGAGCTCATTCTTGTGTTGTAACCATTAAATCCATCTCACTGAGGTCTTCTGCTATTTTACCAAATATGGTGCCCTTCATTAAGGACTTATTTCTCTTGATATCCTATTCAAAATACATGAAACAAAGACTTGACAGCATCACTACTAATAAGATTTATTGTACATTTTCCAAAATAGATTTGTTTTTCAGCAAATCATTTGTCATCAATATCTTAATTCAGATACATGGAGTCTTCTTGATATTTTTTATTTATTGCCCAGTCTTTGCATCAGAAGGTTATCGAATCAGACACACCTTAGTCCTCAAAATAATAGCTTTGAGGCAACACATAGTTTGATTTCTGGACTGCTGCATTTACAGTTGTTACTTGTGGATCAATTAAAATGAAATCCTTGGTAACCTCAAAGTTTTTTCTAATTATCATGTTGTTGGTCCAGTACTGAGCATTTCTGTTTTGTTTAAAATGAAGCATAATCCATACTAATATCTGTACATTTTTATCTTCTGTATTAATGCTTCAAGTGTTCTTTGATTTCAGCCATCAAGGTATGTCATATCATATACTTATAGCATGATAGTAATGAATATCCTTCCAATCTTATTGTCCCATTATTTTTTGCATTGCCCACTTTTCAGATTATTTATTCAGTGTATAGGTTGAATAAGTATGTGAAAGAATCTGTACGCCTTTCTGATTGTAAACCCTTCAGTATCAATGTACTGTTTTTGAATGACTGTGTCCTGGTCTACATAGCCCAGGAGGCATAGTGGATTATGAGTTTGGATGCTAATCACAAGGTCAAGAATTTGAAAGTACCAGTTACTTCACATGAGGAAGATGAAACCTTCTGCTCCCATGGATTTGCAGCATGGGGAATCCACAAAGGACAGTTCTGCTCTCTCCTAGAGTGTCGCTGTGAGGTGGGATCAACTTGAAGTCAGGGAGTTTGGTTTTTTTGAGCACTTGGGTTTCCTCTTTTCTGTCATTTTGTCATTCTTCATTATACTAGTTATAGTTTATTAGGATGGACATACTGTGTCATTTTTTTGGACCACAGGATGCACCTGACCATAAGACACACCTGGATTTTAGAGCAAGAAAACAAGAAAAAGTATTCTGAAACAAATAGTACGGTATACTAAAATGTTCTGAGGTACCGCACCTACACACCATAAGACAGAACCTCATTTCCCCATCACTCTTTGGGGGGGGGTTAGTGAGTCTTATGGTCTGAAAAATATGGTAGTTAAATATCTTTGCAAAGTCAATAAAATATGAGTTAGCATCTTTCCAGTATTCTTTGCTTTCAGCCAAGATCCAGAAGTATCTCAGGAATAATATGATATTCCTCATTTCCATCCTCTTCTGCTTCTGGCTTCCAGCGCTGGATATTTTCTGTGGATGTACTAATACAAACAAGTAAGCGGAAAATGGCATAAATATAAAATATGTTCTTTCAGCCATAATATAGGAAAAAATTCTTACAGTATATAAAAGAATTAATGTATCTATAGAGACTTATTGAATATGCCTCGTATGCATACCAGGGAACTTTTTGATGATGTATTCTTCACCATAGACAGCGAAGTAGATAGGATTACTCCTGGTTTTATTACATGTAGGAAATTTAACCCTCAGATTAGAGTTTTGACTTGCCCAACATAATCTAGCCAATAACTGTTGGATCTAGGGTCTAATTTCAGTATGTCTTTTTCAGAGTCTATGTTGTTTTAGAGGACAAATATTCAGCTATGCCTTAACTATATTGGTATAAAACACCATTAGTTTTGAGTGAGTAGTCTCAGAATTAATTATTCATCTTTTAAGCAATTCAAATAAATGAAGCATTGAATCATTCTGGAGGGATTTGTAGGGTTTTAGATTTTGTTTTGACACTGCATACTTTTCTTTATTAACAGTGAAATTACAGGTGGTGATAAAGTCGACTTCTACAATGTGATATCCCAGATGATCTAGGGAGGGAAGTGCAGAGTAATCAAGTATCTATTTACATAAGTACTGCTCATATACAGTACAGCACATAGACAGTTTGCAACTTCAACCCATTGCCCCTTCTCCTTGATATTCCAGTCCAACAGCATGACCCTAAAGCATTCATGGTCTGTAGACTGGACTAACTATTTTGAACCATTTTCTTGACTTAGAGCCTCGGGAATTGGAGGACTGTGAGGTCATTGGAAAAGGACAGCATGTACACTGAGTTACAGCTGTGGAAAATGAAGGTGGCAGTCTAGCTGTTGCCATCCCTCCAGTACTCAGACAGAGGGCACACGGATTGATGGTATTTGGTTGCTTATTGTACATCTAGAGTGCCTTCAAAACATTGCTTCAAAAATCATCCAATCCATCTGAAATGATGCTCCCTTCATTACACATGGAGAAATAGAGGCCCAGAGATAATAAATCCTGTTCTCTACTTGCTACAAGCAAGATGGCATCTACATTGCCATTTACTCCTGATTTTAAAAACAGCATATAACGTTTGTGTAATTCTACCAAACCATGCAAGTATTTAATTTTTTTATTTTTCAAAAGCTTTTAAATAGAGTATACACCAAACTCTTTTTTCTGTTTGAACATAAGAAATCTGTTGTGAGTATAGTTAGCAATTAATATACACCATCATATCACTTACATCACAAATCTAAGAGTAAGATGGATCACCAGAAATGGTGTAGGACCAGATGAAGTTTTACCAAATTATGAAGGATGTAGGTGTCAATGATTCTGTTTCAGATGGTATAGTTACACAACTGGTCAATTTTAGTTTTAGCTAATGCAGTGAAGGATAGGGTGACTAGGATGCAAATAGCATAGCGTATTCCACAATGCTGGGTGTGCATCAGCTAATCATTGACTAGTTCTACTTGCTTTGGCAAATTCTACTTTGGAATTGTGTCATTCCTTAGAACTCAGCAGATATACTTGAAGTAGAGTACGCAATTTTACAAACTAGTTGAGTGGCAAACTTTTGTTCATTTCACAACAAGGTAAGTGTATTTCACTGTACTTTGGTGCCTGCGATAGTCAAGATTCTCCATTGGGTTGAAGAACCTGTTTGAGAATAGACCATGATGGAAAAGCATACAGAAATCATATTTCTCTTTAAAATTTTACTGTACAATTTTAATTTTAATTTTAATTTTCATTTCAGAGAAATACTATGGCACCTCATTTTTTAATTTTCCTGAGGGAAAATGCAGAAGGCCAACATTTTAAGGAAATTGTGGGATTGAAGACAAACATTTGGTACTTAAGTTTTCTCAAGAGTCGTTTTAAAAATCTTGATCATTGCAGTTTAAATCAGATGAACTCTGCTCCATAAACATGTCCAATCATCTAAGAAGCTGCTAATATGTTAGTGACCCTTTTATTTAACATGAAAATTGTCTCTTTACCTTTCGTCATGATAATATCCATTGAGTCAAAAATAAATGTATACTTAACATGCATCCCTTTGTGAACTCATTCATCCAAATAGGAAAGAAAATGTACAAAAGAATATACAAGTTGCACAATATATGGTTGTCAGAAACTGGAGAGTTAGTCCCCAGTTCATGAAGACATCATAAATAGTGAAGCAAAATATGGACAAGTTGTGGGCCTATTGCAGATTTGACCTATGTGATTCATGACATCTTAATGGCTGATTATTTCAGATGTAGACTGCCAGACCTTTTATCCTAGACCATATAGTCTAATAGCTCCATTGCAGCATGTCTAATATCACAGCACTGTATGTGCCTTCACTAACAGATAAGCTTTGGCTATACCTAAGGTGCATTGACTGGCAATCACATTTGGGACTCTTACATGGAGGGTGAGAACCACAGAGCTGTGGTTTCGCGTTGTGCCAGCAAATATCCTTATATTTGGTGTTCTTAAATGTGATGGAGAATTTTGTTTAGAATATCTGGGGTGGTAGGAATAGCCATCATTAAGGACCACTTTTTGTTTTAAAGGAAAGGGAAGAAGACATTAGGCAGAAGCTTGGAGCTTATATAGGAGTCAGCCAGGTGAATAGTGGGGGGAAATGACCCATGCAGAAGGAACAGCTATTGAAAAGAAATACTAAAGCTGGAGCACTCCTGCTATATTCAATTACCTGAAAGAAACCAATGTTACAGATGCACTGTATCTAAGTGACCTAAAAGCAGTAGATGATGGAGAGCTAAGGGTGGGTTATATAGGGACTAAGGATATTTTTCAATGCTTTATTTTACTCTGAGAAAGCAACCCATTGGAAGCTTTAAAGTGCCACAGTTTGATTTAAGTTTAAAAATATAACTTCAGCTCTGGGGATGAGTATAGAGATGGCAGATAGCATCAGTGGCACCCTCTGGTAGATGTTTTTAGGAAACTATTAGAGTAATCTATGTATGATAGTAACTGAATCAAGGTGATAATAATTAATGAAATTTAACATGATCAAACTCAGAATACATGC
Organism: Nesogale talazaci; assembly: GCA_004026705.1. Taxonomy (NCBI): domain Eukaryota; kingdom Metazoa; phylum Chordata; class Mammalia; order Afrosoricida; family Tenrecidae; genus Nesogale; species Nesogale talazaci. Next base: position 37,439 of record PVJH01012186.1, read on the forward strand.
TAAAATGAATTGTCTTCATATATACATATAAATGGAGCCTTGATATTTAAAAATATTATGAGATAGAATAACCATTTGATGGTGATATGTATAGTTTAAAGAAAGAGAGACATCAAGTGTGAATTTGTAGTAGATTGAATAATGGTCCCCAACTCTGTCGCGGTCCTAATCCCTGGTACTTGAGAATGATGTTGCCTTATATAGCAAAATAAGCCCCTTGTTTTCATGAAGTTAAGGATCTTGAAAGAGGGAGATTATGGTGTATGATGAAATTAGGCCTCAAATAACCTTCTAAAAGGGAAACAGAGGGGAATTTGACCACAGAAAGGGAAGGAAGAAATGTGGCTATAGAAGCAGCAGGTTGATGTGGTCTGAGTCAAGAAACGCATCTTACCATGAGGAACTGTAAAAGGCAAAGAAACAGATTCACCCCTAGAAAGTAGAAAAAAGCTGCCCTCCTGATACCATTACTGAATCAAATGGAATTGATTGTGGATTTCTGGTCTCCAGAAAAGGAAGTGGATGACTCTGTATTGCTTTAAACCACTATTATTTTACTGATTTTATGGCAATAACAATAAGAAATTAATACATAATCCAGAGGATCTTGGTAGAAATAGCTTAGAGTAGACTTGCTATACATTTAGGTTAGGGAAACTTTTATAACTTGGAGGAGAAGTCATATAGGGAAGAACTAAAGATACTACCCTGTTAATACCATATTGCACATATTCTTATTAGATTTATCCTTTCTATTCCAAATGAGCTACGAGTAAATACAGATTATGATATTGGGAGATGAAGGAAGGTAGAATGCAGTGAACATATGGGTTTGAATCCAGAGTGGGCTACCCATGTGGCTGCTAACCTCATGATCACCTGGTTGAACCCCTTGGCTGTGTGCTCTGCTCCCCTAAAGATGAATAGCTTGAGTACCCAAAGGGGAGGTCTACTCTGCCCTATAGTAAATCTGTTAATCTGAATTGACTTGATGGCAGTGAAAATAAAAACAAAGCAAAACACCTGCTGGATCCCCGCAAATATAAATGTTGACTTTGAAGGAAGTTTGGACACAGTGAAAAATGGAACTCTGGCGATGTTAGGTTCCTCCTTACTTGAGGAAACCTATTCATTCTCTCTATATAATTCATTTTTTCCCAGTTTCAAAATTAAGGAATTTAGTGTGTATAATTCAGTCTTCTGAGATTTTCTTGGTTACCCATTTGGGTGATCTTATTAGGGAAAGGGCAGTAGACACTACTTCACAATTTTGCCCTACTTCATGCAGAAGCACTGTAGAATTGTATTAATAAAGAAGTGTTAGACTATTATCTAGTTAGCTAAATCAAGTCAGACAATCAGATTGGGTAATTTAATTTTTCAAATCTACTTTGCCACTAACAAATTTGCCATCTGCTTTGATCAAACTAAGATAGTTGGCTTCCAGATCAACTCTTTCTTTTGCATTGAGCTCACACTAGGGTTTTTCAGTGAGCATAGTTTGAAAATATGCCACAGAGCATAAGGAAATGAAACATATTTACATTTTGAGAAATACATTTTATGATGCAATGAAATCACCCTTTGATGTTCTTTCTATATGACATGTTGGAAAATTTTAGGGCCATAAATCAGATGGCTCATTGTCCCATTGTACCGATGATATAGAACCATGCCCTATCAGCTCATCTGTTAGAATGTGAGCTGTATCAATGGAAAACAGATGAAACTTCTGATACTGTGCCACAATCTTCTCTGAGTCCATTACTGTGCTACTATTCATTCTATTTACAGCTGCTATTATTTTCTGGAAGGTCCCATTATATTACATCTTCTGGTTAGAGACCAACCTTTGAAGATCCTGGTTAAGTTGTATGGGCTTGTGGAGACAGATGTGAAATCACAGTGAATTCTGCAGTGCTATTAGACTCCACATTTCCACATGGCTCTGCTGCTGACATTCTAAGCACACAAGCAGTTATGCAAGAATCGATTTTTGCCATCAATGTAGTGAGGGTCTGAGCGAGCACCTTGGTCAACAACCAGCTCTGGAGGGGATGTGAAACCCATTATTGATCGAGGGCTGAGAAATCAGTGACTGTTGTATTATATAATTATTGATGGAGCCAGAAAGTGCCACGGGCAAAGTACAACTTTCTATTTGTTATGCTGGATTGTCTTTCTCGTCTGTGTCAGGCCGCTCTGTTCTGCTCTTATGTTCCCATACCATGTTTATTTATACTGTGTGCAGTGAGCTTTCATATCTCTCTTGTGATTCCAGCTTCGGAGATGAATAATGGTTTTGGTTTAGGGATGTAAATAAAATTAAAATTGCCAGAAACTCCAATGGGCTCAAGTTGAATACCAAAGTCTGGAGAGAGGAAGATGAGTCACCAAGAAAGGTGACCAGACAATAAATAGAAGTAGTGTTTTTGTTGTGTGTACCTCTCATCCATATTTTTTACCTTCTACTTTTTTTTCCATTTCATTGTATGTTCAAACAACCAATATCTTGATGACTGGGTGACCTAATTGGGAGGAATATTATCTGAGCACTTATCATTTATCAGATCCTTAAGAAAGTATATGAGGAGTTGAGCACTGAAAACACAACATGTTTGTAGTCCAGATGCTGAGTGATTGTTCTTTTTGATAGTCCATAATTAATTTTTCAGATTAATCAGTTAGCTGTCTCCCCATTTTCTATGGTGCTAATCTTTTCCCTTTGCATGTATTTGCACTTACATTTTCTACAGAAAACACTAGATTCTTTTCTGATGAAGACACATGTTTAGTTCTATAGTCAGAAATTAAGTCCATGGAAGAGATTCTAACCACCAGAGTGTATTATGACTTGGGTTGCTAACTGCAGTCAGCAGGTTGTTATGAGCAGCTGTTCTAAAAGAGCATGATGAGGCTTTCTACTCAAATAAAAGGGTTTTTTGCACTCAAAAACTGATGATTCTTGAAGAACCATATGTGACATTTACAAAATCTCCTCTCATCTTGTGAAGGGATGGAGGAAACTAGCCTGTCATTGAAGCCAAAGCCAATGAGGCCTCCAGGTAGGTGTAGTCTTCTTCTGGGATTCTGGGAACTCCTGTATTCCTCCTTGCAGGCAGGAGACATTCTATGCTTCATTTTCCTTCTGACAAGCCACTTGGAGCTACACTGATAGAGCCAGAGCCCTGGCTGAAGGTGACACGTGAAGACCTGAGATATTTTTAGTGCCACTGGATCCATATGACATTCTACTCACTGTCCTGTGATCTTCCAGCATTCCACATCATTTTATAGCTGCATGAACCTGAAGAGGAATTTATAGACTGATATCAGACATATGGGCTAATATTGGACTATGTACTCGATCTGGATGAGGCTGGGATTTTTTTTAAATGTATAATTGGTTTTTTGATGTGAAACTCTCTTTTATACACATGTGAGTGCCTATGAATTTGTTTCTTTAGTTAACCCAGACTAACACAGCATATGTTAACAGGTTCTCAGTCAGAAACACTCACTCTTCTACACCAACCAATTTGGAAGACAACTTTCTGGGCAACCACTTGGAAGAGAAATGCATTTGTGCCCATTTCAAAGAAAAATAACCCAAAAGAAAGTAGAAATTATCAGACAATATCATTAATATTACAGGCAAGAAAAAAATTAACTGTAGATAACTGAAAAGCTATTACAGCAGTATATTGGGCAGGGAGCTGCCAGAAATTCAAGCTGGATTTAGAAAGCCCATAAAACAAAGGGAATCACAGGTGACATCATATGGCACTTGATTGAAAGCAGAGAGTACCAGGAAACTGTTTACACAAACTTTACTTATTATTCAGACAGTCTACTATGTGGCACAAAATAAAAGTACAGGTAACATTGAGAGGAAGGGGGATTCCAGAACACTGAGTTGTGGTCTGGCAGAAAGTGTACATATACCTAAAGACTCGAATAGAACAAGGACATGCAGAATGGTTGAAACTTCAAAACCAGGAAAGGCATGCATCAAGGTTGAATTCCTTTACCAGGCTTATTTAATCTATATGCTAAACACATAACCCAAGAATGTAAATTAAAAGAACAAAGGATCAATTGGATGAAGGCTTATTAACAGAGCAACCTTTGATATGCAGAAATTGCTGAAATTGAGGAAGACTTGAAGAACTTGCTGATGAAGATCAAAAATGGTAACTTTGGTTTTGGATAAGAATTCAATGTAAGGGATGCCAATGTTCTTTCAACTGGTTCAACAGGAAGAGCATGAAATTAAGAAAATGAAGAAAATATTAACATTGTGAAGAACATCATTTTGTTTGGACCCACAATCAATGGTCATGGAAATATCTGCAAAGACATTAAACAGTGCATTCCATGGCCCTCTTTAAAGTGATGTAATGCAAAGATTCCCTTTAGAAGACCAAGCCATAGCATTTTCAATCACATCAAATGTCTGTGAAAGTTGGACAAAGAAAAAGACAGACTGCAGGAGATGTACATATTTGAATAATGGCATTAATGAAGGATTTTGAAAGTAGCATGGGTCTTCAGAAGAACAGACACATGTTTTGGAGGAAGCACCCAGAATGATCCTTAAAATCAAGAATGGTCAGAGTTACTCTTACCAATTTTGGTTATGTTATCAAGAAAGACCAATCCCTGGAAAAGAGCATCCTCCTAAGCAAAGTGGAGTTTCAGTTAAAAGAAAGAAGAAGTGAACTCTGCAAAGGAAAGAGCTTTTCAAAGTGGCTGAAGGAATGAGTTTATGCATATAAATTGTGAGGACACAGGCCAGGGCATGCTTCAATCTGTTGTAGCTGGTGTCACTGGCAGTCCAAATCCATGTAATAGAATCTAGCAACAATAACCACATCAATTATTTCAACAGCTGCATTTTGAGCTGTAGGGCAGTGGGAGTAAGAAGCCACCAGTACTTGTGAATATTAAAGTTAATATTCATAACCTGTAATTTTTTTCCATGCATAAGGATTATTTTGAAATTTCACTTACAGTCTCAAACAAACCGTCATTTAACTGATAGCTGCAAGTGTACTTAGGGGAATCTTAATATCTTAATGATCTGTTTTAAAGAAATAAGAAGGGGAAACATTGGGATGAATGATCCTACCCAATCTAACAACAAACGCTTTGCTAAAAGGAAGGGAGTTCTAAATTGGATATTGGGAAAATACTCTGGTAGTTTATTTAAATAATAGTGGTGGTATAATTATAAAGATACACCTTTGGGGTCATCAACATAAGAATGTTGCTGCTTAGGAATGCATATATAAGATTTTTAATTATTTATTCCATAATAACTTCTTCGAAAAGTCTTGGAAATGAAACATGGTAATTATGGTTTCCTCAGTGTCAAGTTCAATGTTTTAATTGTCAACTGTTTAACGGGGTTCTTTGGAATGCAAACAAGGTGCAGCTGTTGCCCATGTCTCATATGTATGAATAGCACATTGCCACTTCCTTAAAAAAGACACCACTGAGATGCAAACTCTGTGTACCTCTGTGACTACTCCTGGATTTTTATGAAAATGCCTTCACATTTCTCGCTATTGAGATAGATAGCTTCAACTTTTGTTATTAGAATTTAATTGAATGAATGAATGATGCCTTCAAAAGAGACACCATTATTCTTATCTTTAGCTGCTTAATTTATCTTCTCTTATGCTATCTTGAATTATTAGTTGCCATGGGAAAGTTGCTTTTAAAAATACTAAGATTAATTTTGTCCCTTGAGAGTAATGTTTTCTCTTATTTTGATAGCAGAAATGAATATATAATTAAATGGTAGCAAAATACTGCAGCCTGGGTCTAAAGCAAAGTTTTTTTTTTCTTAGTCTTCTTCCTTGGTAGATTGCCTATAAGGAACTAGGTAATAATAAAGGCAGAAACAAATCAGAGTTTTGTAAAGAGGATTTCCTTAATATATGGGGACATAAATGTACAGACATAAAGATACAATTAAAATGGTCTATTGTTGCTAACCACACTCATACTCAAACTCATATCTATAGGCAGAACTTATTTCATTTCCAAGCCATTTTCCTCTAGTTATAATCTCTTTCATCAAAATATTAAACATGAGAAAACTGAATGAAAAAAAGCAAGGGTTTTGCTGATTTTTTTTTACATTTTCTGAAATGTTCATTCTATGAGCTCAGTGTTTGTTGTTGCTGTTGTTTTTTACATGTTATCAAGTCAGTTTGACTCATGGCCACCCTATGCACCATATAATGAAACACTACCTGGTCTTGAGCCATTCTCAGAATTGTCCTTTCCCCGGGCCCATTGTCAGTCCAGAGGGCCTGCCTCATTTACATTGCTCTTCTCTTTCACCAAGCATGATAGCTCTTTTCAGAAGTCTTCTGTTTCCAAGGGCATTGATTATAGATCTAAGCAAGAAGAAAGCCTGCACAGCTTCCATCTTTTCTCCATTTAGTATGATGTTACCTATCGATATCATTGTGAGTACTTTTCTCTTTTGTAGATTGAGCTGGAGTCACAATCCTAAATTTTCATCATCAAGTGCTTCGAGTTCTCTTGATTTTAGCAAAATGCAGATTGCTGAGGAGCCTTCCTCCAATTCTGAAGCTATATTGTTCTTCACGCCATCCGGCTTTTCTGTTTATTTGTTCAGCATGCAGACTAAACAATTATGAAAGGATACAATGATATCATACACCTTTCCTGACTTTAGCCCATGCTCTTATACAGTTTACATAACTGCCTCTTGGTCCATGAAATTTTTGTAGGAGCAAAATGAGTTCTTTGGAATTCTCATTCTCCTCAAGGTTATCATAGTTCGCTATATAATCTACACAGTTGAAGGTATTGGTATAGTCAATGAAACACAAGTAAACATCTTTCTGGTATTCTGTGCTTTCAGCCAAGACTCATCTGTTATCAGTAATGGTAACTTTTGTGTCTGTGTTAGTCCGGACAGCCTAGAGGAACAAATTTATAGACACGCTTACAGATATAAGGAAAAGGTTTATATACAAGAGGCATGGAACACCTAGAAAATATCCCAACCCAGTCCAGTTCAAAGTCATAAGTCCAATATTAACCCATATGCCTGATACACGTCTATAATGTCTCCTTCCGACTCATGAAGTCACAGGTCAGTGGCTGCAAAATCTCAGAAGCCACATGGCCTCTCCAGCTTCAGAGGTCTGGCTCCATCAGGACAAAGCCTTGTGGCTTCTCCTCCAGCTTCTCGGATGCTGCCATCTCATGTGAAATAGGCACAAGTATGGATCTCTTGCAGTCAGTTGGTCAAGTCTCAACTTTCCTAGCATAGATGAATACATGCTCCCATTGCTTCATTAGCTTGTTCAAATATTTCAATGGAATTCCATGAATTCTCGGGGCCATCCTTGGAATTCTTCCTTCAGTAGCTTTGGTTCTGACTCATATGTTACCTCCTGAAATGGTTGAATATGGACTCGTTATTCTGGGTAAAATTATTCTTTCCATATTTTCTGATGCTTTCTGCATCATTCATTATTTTGCCCATAATTCTTTTCAATACTACAACTTGAGGTCTGAATTTTTTGAAATAAGCAAAATCTCATAAAAGCAAAATTTCAAAGTTATCAATTTTTCTCCATAAAGAACCATAGAAAAATGAATGAAAGAAAAGATGACAATAAATTACAGGCTACTTTAGGTTATGTGGCATTTTTATAAATGAATATAAAAATCCCTTTGATGTTGACAGTGATGTTTCATTACTTTTTTGGTCTTTTTAAAGTTCGTTGGCTTTCTTAATGAATTAGATTCTTGATGTCCTCCCACGGTTCATCAGATTCTGTCATTAGTGTTCAAGGCACCAAATCTATTCTTGAGATGTTTTCCAATTTCAGCTGTCCGGACTGGCTTTGTCTTCATTTTCTGATGCTTCATCCTGAGCTTACATCTTAGCAATTGATGGTCTGTTCCACAGCAGTCTTTGGTCTGGGTTTAGCTGTTGATATCGAGCTTCTCTGATGTATGTTCTTACAAATCTAGTCAGTTGAATTTGGAATTCTTCAGAATTACATCTGAAGAAATCCATGTGAATAGCTGCTGTTTGTGTTTCTGAAAGCAGGTATTTGCTTTGAATAAGTTTTTGGTCTTGCAAAACCCTAATATTCTAATCCAAGTTTCATTTCTATTACTAAGACCGTATTTTGCATTACAGTTCCTTCCTCTTTGTTTGCAACTTTTTCATTTCAAAAGCCAATAATTACCAGAGCATCTTGATTGTAAATTTGATCAATTTCAGACTGAAGATGTTGAGAGAATTCTTGAATTTCTACAGCACTAGCTTTGGTGATGGGTGCAAATATTTGAATAATGATGTTGATTGGATTTCCTGGAAGAGAGATATACTTTTTATCACAAATAGCATTGTTTCAGGATAGCCCTTGATATGAATTTTTGGGCCAAGATAACAATACCATTGCTCTTGATTATATCCTTCCCAGAATAGTAAATCACATGATTTTCTGACTCAAAACAATAAATAATAGTCAACTTCAGCTCACCAATACCTCGGCTATTCACGTTATGGGTTGCTTGGCATTTTTGATACCTTTGTTTACCTTGATAGATACTTTGTACATCCAAGTTCCAATTGTTAGGATACTGGAGCTGTTTCTTCTAACCTTTTGATGTGACTCATGAGCAATTGAAGATCTCGAAGTTACCACTACCACGAGCTTTACTTCACATAGATTACCACTGTAATCTTTACTTTGAGAAAACAGGTCCTCCTTAGTTACAGTTTGAGTGTCTTCAGACCAAGGGGGTCCATGTTTTGACACTACCTCTGACAATGTCCTATTTCCATTTATTTGGCCTTTAATATCTAACAACATTTCCATGCTATGCACAAGGCTTTCAGTAGCTACTTCCTCTGAAGTAGGAAGTGGGCAGCTGAGTTCCTTCTTTATAGTCTGTTATTTCTCTGAAAGCCTCACTGAAACCTGTTCGGTTTGGATGGCTTTTGCAATGCCACTGGCAGAGCTTCCATTATCACAATACCCCAGCCACCACTGTAAGACAAAGTGGTGGGTTAGTTACTTAGTTTTATTTGTTTTTCCTTTAGATAGCTTGTGTAATTGACTTGAGTATCCAGCAGAGTATTTTTACTCAAAGATGCATTTACTGGAAACACTTATAACTCCCACAATTGAGTCATTATTCAATCTAACCTAACAGTACCATGTGAAAGGCCCCCACCCTTTCACTCTCCCAGACATACAGATTTCTAAGCTTTGTCAAATGCCAAGGGGAAAAGTAACAAGTGTCTTGTAAAAGAAATTGTTCAAAGTTATTGATGAGGCAATCTTTCTGCATAAGGCATCATAGAAAAACTAATGAGAGAAAATGTGACAATAAATTGCAGGCTACTTTAAGTTGTGTGACATCTTTATTAATAAAAGAATCAACGTCACTGAGAGAGATCTACTTTCTGTGCATTGCAAATATAAATCTCATATTCTATGTGTTAGATATGACCACAGTCTTTTATCTTCAACCAGGGGGAGAGCCAGTTTTGATGGATCCTAATGTTTTGTAATGTCCAGGATCTTCTTTTGTGAAAAAGAAGACAAAATAAACAAAAACTAACAACAGCAATGTCACTTTTAGCAACTTATAAACACTATCAATCTGTATTTATGGTCTTTTGCCTGGACTTTGGGGGAGAACAGGACAGGTGAAGGATCTTGGGTCTTATGCTTCATTTGATCCATTATGTCTATTTAAATTCCTCTGTTGAAATAATCAGAATTAATTAGCAGATCATCATTCAAATACATGTCAACTACATAGCTTCTAAGTAAGTTAATTGAATTTTGTAGTTATGAATACTGTGTTGGATATAGCAAGTAAGTACTCCCATTAGAATGGCTTACCACAATAAAAGCTATTCTGGTATACACTTGAGAACATAATGCTTGGATGAATAGTCACTGTTTAATGACCAGGGAAGAATGAACACAAGTGACCATTGCAGTTTTCCTTTTCAGTGAATTATATTTTAAATTGTAATTTTAAAATATTGTGATTGTTACTATATTATAGTAATTTGATATATATCACATGTATTTGTGATCATCATTAAATTATAAAAATTAAAATATTTGAAGTATTCTTTAAAACCTCATTGTATCAGACTGGTAGATCTTGAGACAAAATTGGATTATGTAAAACATTGACCCTATCTTCAGAAAGAGTTTCGAATGAGTGGGGAATAAATTCTATATATGGCTCTAATTCTGAGGAAAAGTTTATAAATCTGAGAGCATTAGTATACTTGCATACCAATTATGAAAAATTAAATGAGTTAATATTTTGGACATTCAAATCAAAGACAAACCCATGGATGCAAGACAATTCCAATTCACAATGGCCTATGTGGCCAAGTAAAACTGTTTAAAGGATTTTTCAGACTCCCAGGCTACAAATATTTCTGGGAGAGGAAAGCCTTATCTTTTTCCCGTGGAGCTGCTGGTGGATCCGTCAGCACCCTAACTCATAACCCATTGCACCAACAGGGTTTATTCCAGAGACCCCTTTATTTCACATGTTTGGAGGTTCTAAATTAGTGTAAAGATTTATGATGTTGTCATTCACAATTAAACCCCTGTGACATCCAGGTGATTCTAATCCAGAGCAGTCCTGTCGGGCCATATTAGAATTGTTCTCTGGGGTTTGAGAGATGACATATCTTCACGGAGTAGAATGTATCATCCTTCTGCTTTGCAGCAGCTGATGAATTTGAACTGGAAATCTTACAGTGAGCATCCCTCTCCTCCCCCGGTAGTCCACTGTGCTTCTCATCATGACACAGGTCTGTATTGCTTTAGGGGCGTTCCTCTTGTTGGCTGACGTGATGCTTTCCCAGCTGTCGTCCTCTCACCAGCACCTGATCCCTCCCCAGCATATGTCCTAAATACATGAGACAAAGTCTTCCCATTTCCACTTTTAGCAGGTCATCTTGTACTTTTTTTCGCACTGCAGATATGTTCATTCTTCTGACAATACAAAGTATGTTTAGCGTTCTTCAGCAAAACCATAATTCAAAGGAATCAATTCACCGTGAATCTTCCTTATCGTCTAGTTTTTATCTGTGTATGAAAGTCATAAAAATACCATTACTTGGGCCAGGAGCACCTTAGACTTCAAAATGACGTCTTTACATTTTTTTTTTTTTTTTTTTTTAGGCATCACTGCCCTCAGGTGGTGGGAATAGGAGGTCCAGCCTTTGCTCCTGGGATCTGGAATTGAACCTCCAACCCAGTGGGCCGCAGTTCCGCGCACAAGCACTACGCCACCGGGGCTCAGCCCTACATCTTTACATTTTAACTCTTAAAAAAAAAATGCTGCTTGTTTTGTTGACTGCTGAATCCATGGTTGTGGATGGTGCACCCTAGTCAAATTAAAATCTTGGTGACTTCCATCCTTTCTCTGATTACAGTGATAGTGCTTAGTGACTCAGTTGTGGAGAATTTTGTTTTCTTTCTATTGAGGTGCTATTCATAGTGAAAACTGTTTTCGGTCTTCATCAGTAAGTGCATTGAGTCCTCTTTGATTTCAGAAAATAAGGTTGTGTCACGGGGCATGGTAGGTTGTCATCCTATAATCCTGATGTCACATTCTTTCTCAAAAAGGGTAGGTTTTCTGAATATTGTCTTATCATACAGACTGAATAAGCATGGTCAGAGGCTACAACTCTGACACATCCACCTTTCCTAATTTCCAACTAGATAATTCCCCCTTGTTTTCTTCGACTAATGTACATGTTCCAAATAAGCATAATTAAATGTGCTGGAATTCCACTCTTAGTAATGTTTAAATATCATGTTCCAGACCATTGAATGCCTTTGTATCATCGGTGAAAGACAAGTAAGTATATTTCTGGTATTTTCTATACTTATCTAAGATGATGTTTGATAATTTCTGCATTCTTGTGAATGGACACAAGTCTCTTGTAGTCTGTTGAATAGGTAACTGTCTTCCAAATTCCCTGATATAGATAAGCAAGCAATTAAAGTTGAAACATTTCCACTAGTATTCCACCAATTCCTGAAGCTTTGCTTTTCTCCAATGCCTTCTGGGAAGCTTGTCCTTCTGCTCGCCTATAGTGAGTCCTAATTTATAGCCCAAACTTAAGCCTTCTTCTGCTTAGTAACATTGATCGGCAACAACAGGTGACCTTTTCTTTTCTTTCCATTTTTCATATCTTTCTGAGATTTATATTTTACAAGCATAAGCATTGGGAAACAATCTGGTAAAGGAAAGAAAGAACTCCCGTTTCTATTCCATCCTACTTAGTCTCATCTTCTCCAATGTATAGGCTCTTCTATACATTTTTCTATGAGATTTCAGAAGTATTTATGTTGCGCTGCTTTAAATTATGCTGTAATAACTTTCTGGCTGTGAGTGTTGAAATATGTTTTGTGGTGAAAATATGCAAGAAATTTAGCAAAGGTTTTTAATATTCCATTACAGTTTAACAAGAGGAAATAGAACTTCTGAGGAAATAGTATGTTGCATATATAAAGTCAAACTCTGTCAAATGTTCAAACTCAGTCATAACATTCTTCTTCGTGCTTCTCACCAGTCAGATGTTGTCATCTTGGACCTGTCATTTCCAGTGAAGTCTTGCCTTGAAATAAGTCCCTATCTTGCCCAAAGATGTAGAAGTTTATTGGTTAAGGCATTGTAATCCCTGCCCTTCAGGTTTCTGAGTTCACCTATGCTATTTCTTGCTATCTGGGGAGAGGCATATTAGACACATTAACAGTATTTTCAGAATGAACGAAAGAAACACAGTTCATTGTATCTGCCCCCAACTGCAGTCTTTAATGTTCATGTTGAATTTAAATCTTAGCAAGATTGGATCTGCCACCTGCTGGGACTGCCATCAGAATGTGCTCTCTGGGGAATGGCACTGGTCTGGGAGCAGTTTATTTATGTAGATGGCCCTGAAATTTAATTCATTCTGTTAGTTTGACCAGACTCTTTTAAAGGAATGGAAGAAGTTGAGGATGTGTTTATTTAGGCATGAGGCGGGGGTAAAAAGTCGGAAGTAGGTACAATATCCTTACAAGTGGATTGGGCTAAAGGGAAAGTTCTTAACTAAAAATTATTGAAGAATAGGTAGGAAAAGAGAGTTAGATGTCCAGAGATGGTGTGTAAGTTAAATGACATTCCAGGAAAAGAGTTCTATAATTAGGTATTGGGTATCAGTCTTAGAACGTAATTTTTTGAATACAACGTGGCCTTATGATCCCAATATGGTAAGTCTGAGGTGCCTGATGCCTCAATGCTCCCAGTTATTATTGTAGCTGAGAAACTACACTAGAGTAGACATGGACATACAGTAGAGTGGACATACAGAGGTAACTCTTTATAGGAGATAGCATGTGTATAAGAAAAAGTACAGGCTTGAGTAAGAAAGGTCAGGATTTAAATACTTCTTCCACTATGTAGTAGCTATGTGACAATTGATAAGTCTCTAAACGTCTCTCAGCTTTTTTCTCCTCTTTGTAAAACCGAATTAAAGGGCTGAGCCCTGGTGGCATAGTGGTTTTGTGTGGGACTGAAGTCCACAGGGTTGATGGTTCAAATCCAGTAGCAGCTCTCCAGGAGGAAGGGTGAACTTCCTACTCCTACAAAGGCAGTGATGCCACACAAAAAAGTTGAATTAAGCTGAGCCCTGGTGGCACAGTTGTTGTGTGCAGGACTGTGGCCCATGGGATTGACCATTCAAACTCAGCAGCAGCTCTCCAAGAGCAAGGCTGGGTTTCCTACTCCCACCAGGCAGTGATGGGGAGAAAAATGGAATTAATACTATCCAGGGACTACAGATATTATTAATTCAATTTTATAGGAAAAGGAAGTAAATCCAAATGTCAGTTATTACTCAGGAGCTGTGGTAGTGCTGCTGGGAAACATTGGACAGCTAAGCACAAACAAGATCAGTGGTTTAAACCTCCTAGCCTCTTCAATGGAGAAATATAGGATTATTTGCTCTCATTAAGACTCCCAACTTCAGAAACCCTATTTAGGATAGCTATGAGTCTTAATTGATTCCATGGTAGTGGGTTTTGTTGTTTGTTTTTCTGTTTTTATAGTCTATGGTTGGTGCCAATGAGTAAAGGCTCTTCTACTATATTTTATCTGAAAGTTAAGTGGTTCAACCCATTCAGAGGTGACTGGGAAAATGGGCATGGCTTCCTACCTTCAATAAGTGATAGTTTGAAAAACCACTTGGGAAAATCATATTCTATAATACGAGGCTTCCATGAGGCAGAATTGACAAAATAAAAGATCAGTAATTGACAACAAAAAGATCATTTGAGGATTAGATTAGTTAATGCCTGATTTTCTCCACCTGATCACTAGTGACGACTTAATGAATAGCAATGGCTATTGTTTGATATAAGCACATGCTATATTATAAGAAACTTGAATATTCTTTTAAATGAGAACTTCTGAGTCCCATTTAATTGATTTGGAATCTCAGGTACAGAAGACTTAAGTGATTTATTAACGTTATAAGCAAATGGAAGAATCAAGAGCTTAAGTCAAAAATGGTGGTCTCTACAGCCCACTTTTCTAGTATTACACCATGCTCTTTCTTAAAGCACCAACAATAGGGTACAATTTAAGACTACATGCAATTCCATTTTTCAGTGGAGATCTCTGGATACCCTTGCCAGGGCCCAGATTCACTTCTTCTGAGGGAAGTAATTTCTAGTGCTGAGCAGACAGACTGTGAATGATGTCCATGATGATTGGACAGGTCAGGTCATCACACAAGAGAAATATATGACATTCAGATGAGGCTGCATTAGAGGTTCTTTCTTTTCTGTGACTGTGAGAGGTCTTTCCTTATGAGGTTTGTGAGAGGTAAGATTGAATAACAAGGAGTACCTATGAGTTTTCTCCCTTTGTGTCAATTGAGTGTTCAGGCATATAGATAATTTCAAGTTCTCAGCCAAGTCTCTGCCCATTAATTTGTATATAGATTTTTCAGCTTCAGCATAAATTCTGCTCCACAAAAGCATTAAAATTATATGAGTTACATGGCTTTTGGCTTAGGTGACTTCTCTTTTTCTTTTCCTCCACTTACTTATATAAAGACTCAACAACTATCATCTTCCATCCCCATTCATTATCAATTTCTTGGCTTGCAATTTTTCTTAGATTGGGGAGAATTTCTTCTTGACGTTAGACCTGGGAAAGTGGCCACATTTGAGCAGTTTTTGTAATCTTCACTAACCCTGTTCACGCCTAGCAGTGGTTCCACAATGCCCTTAGTGATTCATGCTACTTAGTTTCTGGGGTTCTGGTGATAGACAAATACATTCACAGTGGTCAGAATGACTGCTGCAGGGCCATGAAGTGTTATCAGACAAAGCACATGCTATTATAAGAAACTTGACTATTCTTTTAAATGAAACCTTCTGGGTCCCATTTAATTGATTTGCAATCTCAGGTACAGAAGACTTAAGTGATTTATTAATGTCATAAGCAAATGGCAGAATCAAGAGTTTAAGTAAAAAATGGTAGGCATGTCAAATGGTGGTTTAAATCAAAAAGCATATCGTTTAGCATAGCCTGAGAAACAGGGAACAGTTATAGAATGTAAAATGGAAATCCATCCAGTTAGCTCTCTCAAGGTAGGGATAATATAGCTAAAGTTCAGAGAGGGAATGCGTTGTGTAAGGCTAATTGACTGGTTTACAAATTCAGACTCAGAATCCAGTTTTGTGACTTTTCAGTAAGAGTCACTGTCTCTCCACCACCCCCAACCCCCCACTCCCTCCCACACACTCTTTGATTTCCTTTTCTGGAGACCTAGCTGCTCACCTTCCAATTGTGATGCCCAGATAACCACTTCTGAAACAAAATGAGAGTGAACCATTTTACTTAAGCATTTTACTTAAGATACAAGTAAGTTGTGACTTTACACAGGCAAGCCACTCTAAATTTAAGTTGCAGGAATTTTATTCTAAACTATGTAATGTTGTAAGAAAGTTATTGTAAGTTTGATGAAAGCTGTTTTCCACTAATGCTTGCCATCTATGATTAAACATTCTCAGTGTCATATTTATCTTAGGTTCATGACTAAGACTTACACAATTTTTTTCAATGAAGCCAAAGATGACCCAGATTTACTGATGTTTTTGGAATGAGGTCTTTGTAGTCTTTTCATCCTACAACTTAAGCCTAATTATAGTTGATTCATTTGGAAGAATAATGGCTTTGATGAAACAAAAGATCTGGATAGAGCCAGCATGATTGCAGGGAAATGTTAATGTTCATGTCCCATTTTCACTGGACTTACCAATACATAAAAGAGGTTTTGGCAACTTTCAAGTCTGTTACATTGATGTAAGATGTATCCATTCAGATTTGTGCTTTATGGTCATCTCAGTGCTACTAGTGTTCCTATTAATTACAATAGCATAATGAAGTGCTTCTCAGGCAATGGATGTACAACACAATGTAGAGTGCATTTTTGGCCATTATCCAGTTTATTTGGTCAATGTAGACAGTCAATCTAAGTAATTGAAGATCTAAATTGGATTTTCTAGCCATAATTATCCCTGTTTGTCTGTACACATCCATCAAATTTATCAGATAATTGCCATATAGCTTCACTTTGCTGTATTCTGATTCAGATTGGTGAAAATGGAAATAGGGCTGGTCCAAGAAGAGGGCTCCTTGATTTCTACTACTAATTCTGTCACTAAGTATTTTTGTGACCTTGAGAAAACTACATGTCATTCATGGCTCTACAATCTTTTTTGGATTTGTAAAGTCAGGGTTTTGCCATGTGTGAGGGGATCTTCCATTTAATGGTCTCACAATGGACCAGACCCACATTCTGAAGCTAAATAGTTGCTTTTACATTGATTTAGAGAACCTCTGAGCCCATTCATCATTTCCAGAATAGTTGATCTGGTTTTTCTTCTTTTTTTTCCTAATGGCTAAAATAGCTAAATGCCCTAAGTAAATGGTTTTAATCATTAAGATAAGCAAATAAGGATTATCATTTCATATTTGATATGTCACTTATAACTTGGCTGTTCAGTCCAAGCTTTGAACAGATTTATTCTTTGTAGTGTTCAAGATGTCATAGAATAAAGGGCAGGCAAGGCCACCGAAACACCTTAAATTTGCAATTCATAACATGGGAAAAGTAAAATAAGTAGGTGTCCTTCCTGCAAGTTTGAATGGACAGCTTATATTTCTTGTCTGGGTAGGAGGATCATGAAAAATGTTCTTAAAAAATGAACTACTTCAAGGTAAATACATAGAAATATTCTAAAAGTCAAGGTTAGTTGATAGCTAGGCAATGAGCACCTGATTTTAGAAAAAATGTACACATTTTGAAGCATGTAACTTTATGAACTGAAAAGTTAAATACATGAATGAAAACATGTAGTTGTTAACCTACAAGTGTCTTCTACATTAGCATAAGTTTATGATCTTTGCAACAGAACTTCTACGACAACTTAGAGGAAATGACATAGTCTGCTTCATTGATCTTCTTCCTTCCCATTTTTCATTCCCTCTGTCTTCTGACCTCGCCAATTCCGACTGCCTTATTTTTTGCTTCCTTCTCGACTTTTTGCAATTCCAAATCTGACTAGTGTGTCCCTGATTGCCTCATTTCTGCTCCTTCCCAGCTGTCAGCTTCCGAGAGAGCCCTTTCCATCCTGCACTTTCCACCTTCTGCAATTTTCTGCTCCAGCACTGTGAAATTCAGAGCACAGTTATCTCTGACTTGGAAATCACTCACTTTTGGAGGGGGTGGGATATTGTTTTATGCCCCAGTGGTTATTCATTTGGCCAAGGGCAATTAGAAGAGAAAGATGGGAGGGGAAGTAAAAATGTCAGGAGGTCTCTATACTAGTTTTCAGCTGCTTCGAAGAATTAAAACCCCCCTGAGAAGGTGAGGATATTATTCTGCCTCGCCGTTCTCCACCTCAACTCCACTGGAGACTTATAAAAACAAAGACTTCTTATTTCATTGTGAAGTGACACCAGACCCTCCCTACCCCTGAATGGGCAATCTGATATTGCAAAATCTTGACATTCTTTATATTTTTCTTTGATGTAAAATGTGACGGATTCTTAACTAGATCCAACACTAAAGCACCTGCCTTACACTCTTACTATGTAAAATATCTTATGAACTTTGTAATTACAATTAGACTACTAGCCCCAAATCAGATGATGTTCTCTATATGAATATCTATGAAGTTTCTAAATGTGTTATTAGAGAAAATAACCATAATATTTCAATAAGCAGACATGATCAAGAACTAGATTATTGTCTTTAACTTAATTCCCCAATGAACTATAGGTTAAGTTAATTTCTATATGGAAATAGGCCGGGATAATCTGCCTCTGAATATAATTTCCTCTGTAATTTTTCTGTGAGTCTCATTAAAACAGATTTCTGGGATCCGCTCGGTGCTCTGCTTTGAATTTTGCATGAGGTGGGATCCAAAAGTTTGTATTTCTAATACATTCAAGATTATGTTGATGCTACTGTTTGGGAAAGCACCCTCAGAGAATAACAATTATAAAGATATCTAGGGTTTTTTTCCCTCTCTACAATAGTTGATATCTGGCATTATTAACTATTTATAAATCTAGTCACATTATTCCATAGTTATTATTTATACTATTATGTTTCTTCCTTAATAATTGCATTCAAAAAGCTAGCATCCCTTAGCAGCAAAGAGTTCATTGAACTCTGTGAGTGAATGACCTGGTCTAGTGATGGAAAAGCCTGACTCATTATTTCCCAAATTTGACCCTGTTCAGTGAGCTCCAGGTGACTGTTGTGAAGAATAATGGCAACTTAGGTAAAGATCACCTGACTGCTATCCTTCTGAAACCCATGATTGCTCTATTTTCTGCCCCTTGAACTTGATTTGTGCTTGTTTTCGTCAGTCCTGTTGCCTGAGTGCTGCAAACTTAGAATTCTGTGCCCTTAGATCCTGCTTTTCTTATCAATTTCAGGGACTAAGAAACACAAGTACGCTGATTGGAAACAAGATTTGCAAGATGTGTCCTATGAAGTCAATGACTGTGTATCTATGAGAGAGCTTTAAATGGCTTTTATAAATATGACACTGAATTGGTCTAGATTTCCCCCAAATCACAAATGATGCCTACATAATTAACAAAGACTGTACTACGATGGCATTTTTGTGCTTGTATAGGCTGCCACAAATAATTTTCATGAAGAAACAAGTATTGTCATACTCTTCTGGCAGCATGCTTATTTTCATGAAGTTTTATCTGGTGCAAAACAGTAAGAACAGATGCTCTGGTAGCCATGAGGTCACGGGTACTCAGGTCTGCTGGGACAGGAGAGGGTTTGAAAAGGCTGTCCGCACCTTGAGAATGCCCTAGGTGAAGACTCAGACTTCCAGGGGGACCCACCGATGCCTCGTGACTCACAGCATCTGTGCATCTCATTTCCCAGCCACCTGTCAGCCTGGACATCTTTGGAGAAAGTTTACATTGCTTGGCTTACTTTGGAGAGGAAAACAAAAAAACAAAAATACCAAAAATCAACCTATCTGCCCAACAAAGTTTTCCCAACTCTGTTATAAATGGTTTCTCCTTATCTGACACTACCCCAGTTTTAACAAGTCTATTAGAAGTAGGATAATGAACCATGAGGGTTATTGACCACACTTTGCCCATAGGAAAAGGGAATAGAGCGTTAGAAACAAGCTTGTTTAAAACAGAAATGAAATTGATCAAGTTAATCAGATGAGAAATTTAGATGGTTATGTAACCCAGTCTGATTTATTCATAGACTAGACTAGAAAGAGAACCTTCTCTTTCAATTGTTGAACTGCTATCCCTTAACTTAGAATAAATAAATTAACCCCAAGGAAAAACAACTTTCTCTGCAGACTGAAGATGGTTCTGTGATTTGCAAGTGTATCATCATTTCAGTCGTCTCTTATGAATCTATTTGCTTAAGTGACTTCCATCAGTTCACTGATGAAATTTCTTTATAACCTCATCAGCAAACATATGTTTCTTGAATGCTTCATATCTCAGCCCTGGAATGTAGTATAGTTTACAGTTTGGAGGGAGAAATTGCTTTGCACTTATGTCAAAGCCAAGTTCTTTGTTGTAATAAAGGATTGACCTAGTTATTGAAAATGATGTGAGATAATGAGCTAATGACACATAGTTACTATCTCCCAACATCTCCCAGTGCATAAGCAGCACAACCCAAAGTTCAGGTAATGTCTTTTGTCTCCAAATCCTGGGGTTTTAACAGCATGGCACACTGATATTGCCATCTTATCACCACCTTCCCTGAGCTTATACAACCAAATGGGATTGATAAATACACGCAGAGCCCACACATCATAAAAGGGCTGAAGAGCCACTCTTCGTTTATATTACATGCTAATATCAAATTGGTTCCAAGTGATGGTGACCTTGTGAATAACAATATACTTACTTGTTGCTGTGCCGACCTCAAAAACATTGGTTTACTTCAGCCCAGTACTACAGCTCATGGAGGGTTCATTCATTTTCATAGTCCTTTCCTATCCATCCAAAGAGCAAATTTGGTACTCTTTTCCAGTGATTGGAGCTTCCTGATTATGTAACCCACTTAAGCAAGCCTTGCCATTCTTGCATCTAAGGAATATCCTGGCAGCACTTCTTTTCAGAAAGATTTTTAAAAATTATTTTGGCAGTCAATGGTATATTTTCAATATTCTTAACCAACACCACGATTCCAGTGTCAACTCCTGTTTATTCTTCCTTTTGTACCATCCAGCTCTCATGTGTAGGTGAGAGGATTTCAAGTGGCAATTTCAGGATAAATAATGTGCACCTATGTGAACCAACATTGGTGTCCGTATGATGGAGTGTTTCTTATCTAAGCACATGAAATGGCATAAGGCTTGCTTTATTGTTAGTCTTGATGAAAATTTATTTTCTTTCACTTTTGAAGCTTATAGAATATACTTTATTTTATGAAAATGTAAAATATTTTCCTGAATTCTTGGGTTCATTTTACAAATCGTTACTCAGGTAGCGATCCTCCAGGCCCCTACCAAAGTCCATAAACTTACAGAGAAGCAATTTACACACCCTCCCAAATCTATAACACATAACAGAGATATTTAGCAAATCATTAGTGTGTACTAAGAATGTTGTATATCTAAACCACTTTGCACAAAATTGATGATGGGAATTAATATTTATTATTTACACAAGCAGAGAGATATACATATTTATTTCTCTTTAACCCTATCACTGTTTCATAAATATTGTACTTAATCCATCAATAATACAACATGCCTTCATTAATCCCAAGAAATAATTAGAAAACATTTATGTTAATGATAATATTACTTTGTACAAATATTGCACAAACCTAGCAAACCCTTAGGGAAAACTCCAGCTGCTAAGAATGTCAGATGCTCTGTATATTCTGAAAGAGTAGGCTGCAGTTTTTATATTTAATGCAAAATTAAACTAACTAAACAATTCAAGGATTATACACTTGTCTACCCTTTTTTTGTTAGTTAACAATGATTGACTCTTAACTTAAAATTTTACAATTTTTATTTATAGCTGTAATACATTCTAGTTCATATGTTTTAAAAAGAGTTTGTGTCTTTAGAATTTAGCTCTTGACAATAATTGGTCAGATATTCTTCAACATTCCTTTATAGTTTACCTTGTTGTTGGTCTGTTGATACCACAATATCAACTTCCTTGTCTTGGTAGATATTTGAAAGGTAGTGACTCTGCTTTGTGTCATATTATCCTTTAAAAACACTTCCAATGCTTGGAAGTGACCTCTGAATGATTACACAACTCCTTGCATAGGTCATTGAGAGACTGATAATTTAAAACCACATTCTCACAATCCACTGCAGGAGTATGTGCACTCTTGGTCATTTTCTATGCATGGCAGTTCTTGTATTGTTTTAGGTTTTTCAATTACCCAGAAGATCCTCCATGTTATATTATGACTAAGTATAGCCTAGTTGATACATAATGTTTTATCAAAGTTAAAATTTTCATTGCTTTGTCCAGGAGGTCTCTTGTCGTCACTTTGTACTATAGATATTGAACTCAAAATACTTAAGTTTGTGTTCCATGTTTTAATATCTACATGAATGGGAAAATATCACTACCATAAATACATTCAAAGGTTAAGCAATTTAGGCAAAAGAGCATTATATATCCTGTGATGACCATACCCATTCCTCTGTGCAGTTAAAGACATGCTATTCTATCTATTACTTCCATTTATTCTGTTCTATTTTCTTTCAGCTAAAATCTGTTTTCCTTGCTTCTGTCTTTTTGAAAGCACTGTGTATGCTCATATTTGAAATATCCGTGACAGAGCTCTCAGCTTCACAGCAACACCCAAGCAGCCATAGGAAACAAACTGTCAGATGCATGGACAGGTCTCAGTGGGGCTTCTAGCCTAAGACAGATTTTTTTTTTTTTATAAAAGACCTGGAGATACTTCTTTTCAGGAATCACCAATGAGATTTTAATTAATAATGAAACATCACCTGATGTCTGTCTGAAAGTTGAAGCCTTCAGGTTGGAAGGAACGCAAAATATGCCTGGATGAGTGTTAATTGGACAGCAAAGAAGAGGAAAACCCCTGATGACATGGACTGAGACAGTGACTGCAGCAATAGGCTCAGGTCTCAGAAAAACTTTGGGGATAGGGTAGGGCCTGATGATGTTTCCTGTTGTTCATAGAACCCAAAGAATCATAACAAGTTCGGTAGCACCTAGGAATAACAAGGGTGACCACAAGAAGTGTTAATTCCTCAACTTACAGTTGATCTTAGTGATGTAAATGAAATGGCATTTTCTGGGCCATCATTTGCTAAGGTTGTGTAACTCAGCATGAGTAGAAGTAGTCATTAATAATAAGAACATTTTATTTGCAGTGCATGAGTCCAGAAATTTTGGAAACATGACATTAAAAGCTTAAAATTAGATCTTGTCGGTGTTATTGAACTAAAGTGTGGAGGTATTGATTCTTTTAAAATCCAATTTTCTAATTATCCTTATTAATTGGGAGTTAATGCATATATCATATCCTTCCATAATTCAATCACGTCAAGCAGAATTGTACACTTGCTACCACAATCAGTTTGCAAATATTCTTTATCTTCCTTGACTCTTTGACATCAGTTTTCTTTTACCTCCACTCCCCGCTTCCCCGCCTGCTGTACCCTCTGCCTCCACAAATCCTTATTCTCCTTGCTGTCCCTATAGAGTCATCAGTCCTGAGTTTCATGTACTGAAAAACAGGGGGGGGGGCATATAACACAACTTCAAGAGGGTGACCTCTGATGGCACAGTACCTCTGTGATAATACCTATTATGAAAAAACAGAAATACAGAAAATATTGAAAATCAGATCAGGTCCAGCATGCATCAGAGGAGACAGCAAAGAACAAAGTTTTATCTGTCCAGCTCAGATCTAGGCCTTGGATCGTCTATACTCATCTCTACCAGGTGCTCTTCTTAGGACTCTTTTTTCTTCCGTGCTTGAATTTTGGGTAGAGGCTTGTTTCCTAGCAATTCCCACAGATGATCTTAAGTTCCCACTGTCTTCAATAGCCTTCTGCAAATTGGATTCTCACATTGTAAGCTCTGATACTCATCCCTTCTTTGACTTCAGATGATCAGATTTACAGTCCTTCAGTTACTGAGAATGATGCGCTCCCTCCATGTGGACTTAGCGGACATCTCCCCTTAGCTGCATTGGTAAAGTAGAAGGAGAGCAGAAAAGATGAAGGCCCTTCACAAGTTGGACTGACGCAGAGGTTGCTATAATGGGCTCAGACATAACAAGGATTTTAAGGATGACTGAGGCATAGGCAGTAGTGAATTGATGGAACTTAACAAGAACAACAAACTCAACAAAACTTGTGGTTTTTAAAGCACCCAACTGAAGAAAGATACCTCAAAAATTGAGCCATTACATGGTCTTCAAAGCATAGTTGTAATCTTTCACAAATGGATATATGGTCACTGTGATTTGGACTTGTTGTGATGGCAGCTGGTTAAGGTATCCTTATCTTGTGAGTATTTCAGAACTGACTGACTGGCTTGAATCTTCTTTGATTTGGTTATGTGCATACATATCTCTATATAGCTTGAGTAAAGATATCCTGGCCTATTGTCTTTAAAAAAATCATTTTATTGGGGCATAGTTCAAATCTTATCTCCATCGATTCAACAATTGAATCAGGCATGTTTGTACACATGTCACCCTCATTCGTTTCTAAACATTTAGTTTCTATTGAACCCTTGGTATCAGCTTTTCCTCCCCCCCCCCCATAATTCCCTGATAGATTGTACATTGTTATTCCTTTCATCTCTCACACCAACTGCTGTCTCCCTTCCCCCATGCTCTCTGTTGTTCTTCCCCATGTAGAGCGTGCATGCTTATGCGTCCATCATTGCGACCAGTTCCCCCTTTCTCTCTTCCTAAGTCTACTTCCCCTACCCTTCGGGTATCACTCTTCTCACCCCCATTCTTGAATTCTGTGTGTCATGACCTCCCAGCCCTTTCAACACCTGGTCTAGTCTGATTGAGAAGCAGCACTGGGGTCATGGTAGTGGGGAGGGGGAGGAAGCCTCAAGGAAGCAGAGGAATATAGTGTGTTTCATCGATACTTTATGGCACCCTGGTGACTCACCCCTTCTTGTCTTTTGCACAATGACTAGCACAGTATTTTTCAGAAAAAAAGACTTTCATGAACATTTATTCCTCTTAAATTTAATTTCTTATTCAGGCATATTTCAAAGGTATTGGTTTCAGGATCCACTTTCTGAAGAAGCCATTTGCTTCTCTCACCCAAACTCATTGCCTTTGAATGCATTCTCCCTGTCTCTTTTCCTGTCTATCTCTCCCTGTGTGTGTGTGTCAGGGGGGGGGGTGCTCGAGGGGTGAGGGTGGCAGACTTTTCCTTTATCAGGTAAGGAGTGATTAGGAGAATGCTTTCCACTGTCCAAAGAACATTTTCTCTTCTAAGACCATTTGAAGGAGAAATGACTCTGTGTATGTGTGTGTGTATAGGTATGTGTATATATATATATATACACATATATGGAATCAGAAGCTAGCAACTGAGATGAACTGAGATACAAAGGGTCAGCAGGTGCAGGGGGGAAGCAAAGAAAAACTCATGATGGTCTTGAGCCTCAAAGGGAAAGCACTCCAGGATCTGAGATCTGGGAAAGATTGCACTGTTGAGACCACAAAGAAGGCTGTGCTCCCTTGAATGCTCAAAGAGAGGCACAGAGGGACTCTGCATCTGCAGCAGCAGGAGCAGGAGCAGCACTGGGCTTTGGAGGCCTAATTTTATTACTTTTCTAGCCAATCAGCCTCAGAGCTTGCTTTGTGTTTGCTTGATTGCAATAAGAATCAAGATATATTAATTAATCCTTTGCAGCATTGCAATGGGTTACAGCTGTACCCTCATTTCCCAGAGAAGGTGAATATATGGTGGGGGAGAGGAATTAAGGAGGGCGTTCAGCGTCCACATCCTGGAAACAAAAGCAGGATCTCAGGCAGAGTAAGGAAGGTGTTGGCACCCTGATCGAATAATCATTGAAACTGATTTTGGGATTCCTGTTCTCCTCCCTCTCAAATTAGTTTTGCTTAAAAACATTTTTTGTATTCTTCACCACTTGGCTATCTCTTTAGATGGAGCATGATAAGAAAGGGTAATCTCATTTTTATTAAACTGAAAGAAAAAATAGAAAGAGGAAATATGCTACAAAACTGTCATGAGAATCCCATTAATCATCCAGGCAATCAAATTGTGGGGCACTGAAGTCAGTATTAGCTACTGATGTCCAAAACTATCCACTTAGGGCTGTCATGGGTGACATCTCGGCCGTCCTTTCTGTCACACAGAGAACATGCCAGCGATTCTGTCCAGAATGGAGGAGGCGTGGTGGGAAGGAGAAGTCAGTGTCAGCTTTGCTTTGATGCTCTAGAGGGGGAAGAAGGTGCAGGAAGTCTAACTTCTAGAGAAGAACAGCATGATTTCAAGATATGTGCATTAAAAGGAAGAACACCAAACTGAACTATCCACAGTCCATGATTATTTCGTGGATGGACTCGTGTGGGCTAGTTTTAGTTTTATTGGCTGTCCTCACCCCACTCGCCATCCTCGTTTCACTTCCCTATGAAATGTCCTCTTACTTCTTCCTGACACCCAGCTCAGTGGCAGTCAGCCTTCCGGGCACTGCCCTCTCCTTCTAAATGGCCATGATACCATTGGTTTCCACCATCTCTCTCTGTGGGCATGCCCATGATGTATGTGGTTTTGCTTAACTTCTTATGAAATTCCCCACTGCTCTGTTCTTTTGTAAATATTTTTTTGTAAATACACGCAGCCTCCTTCTGACACAAATAAATCTTTTTAAGGTAAAATGGACCATATATCTAGTTATGTTCTCAGTAGTATGTGAGCAGTAGATGCCTTGTATCATTTTGAATCTAGCTATGAGAAATAGGACAGGAATTCTAATATCTTTTCATACTGGACATTTGAATCATGTATTTTCCTACAAAGTCTCTGAATCATAGGTGTGGGGGGGGGGAAGGTTGCAACTAATATTATAATCTCCAGAGAGGATGTCTAGTCTCAGGAATGGTGATGAGCAGGATTGAAAGGGGGAATAGGTTGAACCTGCAGGGAGCACATTTTGCAATAGACAGCCCATTCAGTTCTTTAACAAACGAGGTTGACATGGGGTAAATAAGCATTACAGATAAAACTCAGAGCATTATGGAAGTGTAATCTCACGGTGCATCATTCTCTTCAACAAATGCTCAGAGAGTGACCTGAAACCTGCCAACATCTCTTAGGAGTGCCATTTGTCAAAATCAAAGAAGAGAGAACTTCCAAGAGGGTCATAGGACTCTGAGATGGTTGGACCACTTTCTCAGCCTGCCCATCCTTAGACCTTTGGACTCAGGGCAAAATAGCTCATGGGAGATGCACACAACAATTTAGCTCTGGGAGCTACACACAGGAGTTTACATAGGACTTACTAGTTGAGTCGCTACCTCCTGGAGTTCACCCTAGTGGCCTCCTTTGTCTCACAGGGAATTATCAGTATCCCAGTATCATATTCTCAGAGGATTTGCAATATGATTTTATTTTGTCTTTTCTCTGTCATGCTTTCTGATTGCCAGATGCACAAGCTAATTAAAAGGAGCACAGACAGGTCTTGCTCTGTCCCCAACCCCACACCACCCCCATCTTAGTGAATTTTGAGTCAGGTCAGAGTTTATGGAAACCAGTCAGAAAAACACTCTGACTGAATGGCAGGTCCAGTCACTAGGACACAATCCGAAAGCCACAGTGTGAAATCAAAAGTGGTTGCCATGGCTCAGGTGACACTTGCTCCCTCCACCATGGGATAGCAGCGACTAGCTTCTTATTTTTCAGTGTTGGATGGTGGGATATCCTTTATTTAGAGGCAGTACCTATGACATGCCCATGACTATCTCCTTTCACAAATATACAACCTGCTATAGAGTATATATAGAGTCCAAAATCATTTTATTGAATTGATTTATTTTGTTAACCAACCCCAGGAAAATAGAAATTGTATCAGAAATGTCTTTCTCAATACACTTTCCATCTCTGTTTGCATCCTATTTGATTTTGTTGGGCTTATTGATTTTGTTGGCGCTATTTGATTTTGTTGGGCTTATCACCTCTTTGGTGTGTGTGTGTGTGTGTGTGTTTGCTATGCTGGGCTATATTCCAGGCCATCTTTCTTAGGCTAGTCATGTGTGGTAGGGTCATATTTTGTTTTCTGCACAAAGTGGGCAAAGTCACCAAAGGAATAAGGTCATCCATTGCAGGATAAGTTCTGAGGAACTCTGGCAATTCCAGCAGTGTAGAATGGTTTCAAGAGTATAGAATTTGGCTCTGGGAACCTTGACACAGACA
>PVJH01012187.1:0-65378 GCA_004026705.1 Nesogale talazaci
TTTGGGCTGCAGTCCCGCACTCAACCACTGTGCCACCAGGGCTCAGCCAGGACATCACTTTTTTATCTCTATTGAAAAACCCTTGTTTGACTTAGCTGGATATGTTTATAAACCTATTGTGTTAGTACAGGTAGACTAGAGAAACAAATTCACAAATACACACATATATAGGGGAGAGAGTGTTATATACAAGAGGAATGGAACATTGAGAGAGCATCTCAACCCAGTCCAGTCCAAAGTCATAAGTCTAATATTAGCCCATATGTCTGATACGAGTCTCTAAAATCTTCTGACTCACAAAGTGTGTGCAATGACACCAGAACAATCACAGGGCAGTGCATGTAGAGTCTTGTGTATCCAGCAACAGTAGAAGCATCCAGGCATTGGCAGGGGTCTCCCCATCTCTCCTCATTTCCAGGGCTCAGGGTTCATCAGCAGTATCCACTGGTGGTAGAAATATCTCAGTGGTGTGGATTTTCCAGCTTCAGAGGTCTGGTTCCATCAGGGTAAGCCTGTGTGGCTTCTTCTTCAGCTCCTCCAGTTCCTAGGACCAGGGGCTATGCTGCCATCTTGTCTTGTCAGTCCAGCGTCTCCAAGGAACTGAGTCTATGATCTCTCACTTCCAATGGGAAATGCTGGAAGATTTCCCAGAATTCTCAGAGAAAGTCATACTCACACAGAGGTCTCACTGACTATCTCCAGATTGACAGGCTTGCCTCCACCCCATCAATGAAATTGCCAGATGAGTACATGACTGCCACACCTATGTTCTGTTATGGTTTAGATTTTTATCTGGAAAGGGGGCATAACACCTTTTCAAGGAAGTGGGCCTCTTCTTGAACAGACACCGTCCAAGGAGCACCTTTCCATCAGAGGATGTACTGTATTTCAATGTTGGACTTGCTTCAGCAGGACCCTGAATTAAGGGGGTCAAAGGACCTTTGGGCTCAGGTTTGAGACGAGGGCTGGAGTGGAAGTGAGGGTGTGTTCTCTGTTGGTTTTTGAAGGTGCCTTGACCTTAATATCTTTGAGTTTCTGGCTGTGGAAGAAAGAGACTCTTTAATAAAATGTAACTGATATGCCCTAAGGGTCTAGCTTGTGAGTCCATGTGCCAGATGCATGCCTTGCAAGATGAGCTTTATAAAGGATTTTTTTTAAAAGAGGAGTTGAGTCTAGACTAAAGAAAGGTATGTACATAAATCATGATCCTGCCCTACCCTGTCCTTTGTAAGGTGATGTGGGAATTCTCCTAGCTCAATAAACCCCAAGCAAGCGACAACTCGGTGGGACCAATGCCTGTCCACAAGTCTTTGTATATGTCCTCTCTGCTGTGCTGCCTTCAGCTTCAGCCCTATGCTTTTGAGTGGCGGTTCTCAATCTGTGGGTCACATTGGCTTTGGGGGTCAAATGTTCCTTTCACAGGGGTCGCCTAAGACTATTGGAAAACACATATTGCTGATGGTCTTAGCAACCGAGACACTGCTCCTCTATCTGTCTCCAGGCAGGTCTGCCCGCATGCAGATATGCCCACACACGCATAACCTGGCATAAAACCCCATGCTACACAATGCTACAAGACAAAATTTTATTTATTTGTAATTAGAAATAACTATTTCGCAATATATACTTACATATTGTTTTTGTGATGAATCATTAAGCTTTAATTATTATCAATTTGTAACAAGGAAAACATCCTACATTTCAGATATTTACATTAAGATTCATAATAGTAACAAGAGCACGGTTATGAAGTATAACTAAAATAATGTTATGGTTGGGGGGATCTCCCCAACAGGAGGAACTGTATTAAAGAGCTGTGGCATATGGAATGTTGAGAACCACCGCTCCAGCAGCTGTGATCGGCTTTAGCCAACCTTGCAGTTTATTTGTATTCACTGCCCTTAAGGAGCTGCTGCCAAAACATTCCTTTTGAACAAATCAGACCACCAAATATTTCACCCACTGCCACCACCACCTCAGAGAACAGGAATGGATGAATATTATTAGGCCTCTATTTTCTAAACTGGAATATTCTAATCCAAACCCAGGGATAATTGTTATTGTGTTAGCTAGTGTTGAATTTACCCCTGACTCATGAAATTCTTATACACAATAGAAAGAAATGTCGTACAGAAGTAGTTTGTCAGACATTTTCCCCTAGTGTGTTAGTCCAGGTAGACTAGAGGAACAAATTTCAAAGACACGCATATGGATATAAGGGTTCATATACAAAAGGAATGTGATACTGAGAAGGCATCCCGGCCCACTCCAGTTCAAAGTCATAAGCCTGATATTAACCTATATGCCTGAAATAAGTCTATAAAGTCTCCTTCCGACTCACGAAGTCACAGGTCAGTGGGTGCAGAATCCAGGTGCTGGCAGGGGTCTTCCCTTGGCTCTTCGCTTCCAGGACTCAGAGTCCATCAACAGCATGCTGCTGTAGCTTCAGAGGTCTGGCTCCATCAGGGCAAAGACGTGTGATCTCTCCACCGGTCCCTCCAGCTTCACGGACGCTGCCATCTTGTCTTTTCCATGATTCATCGTCTCTCTCACTAACTCCCAACAACTGAGGAAGATAGCTTCTTGTCTTCACTAGGGAAATATCGCGAGATTTCCCAGAAGTCTCAGGAGAAAGCCATGCCCACATAGAGGCCTCATTGGCTACTCAATGGCTATCTCCAGATTAACAGGCTAAACTTCACTCCTTCATTTCAATCATAAAATTAACATAAGCACATGACTGCCACACCTAGTCCATCATATTTTGGGGCACCATTGAAACGCATTCAGTAGCATAGCAGCAAGAAACCTACAGACAGGCAGGCGCTGGACATGAGATGAACTTATGGGAAATTGAACTTATTCTCCTGCATGGAGGCAAGAAATCTACTACTAAATGCTACTACACCCATTCAAACATAATTTTTATTCAGGTTTTTAACCAGGGGATCAAAATCGAGTAAGACAAACCAAAGTTATTCTTCAAGTTGATTATCAGCAGCAAAACATATCATATTTATAAAACACCCCTCTTTACAAGAAGGTACAATAGCTTCCTATTCCCTACTAGAGCTATAGAAAATTTTTGTGGATTCTTGCAAAATGCGTAAGAAGTTGAGTGAAACATCACCCTATAATGTCTTGCACCTTACACAATGCTTATAGAGCTCGCATAAATCAACTCCCTTAATAAGCATCCTGTGATCTCACACTGTGACAATGACCAGTTCTAAGAAACTTATCAATTGCCTTGTCCCCTAGTCAAGGAAGACCTTTCATAATTCCAACTAGCTTCTCTCTCTTCATAATTACATCCAGGAAGATTTGTAGAGCTCTGACTGCTAATGAATTAATTCTTAGTATGGATTATTTTTTGGTCCAGATCTTAGGAGTATGGGGGCAGAAAGGTACAAGTCCTGTCCTCAGAGGACTCAGGGTATGTAAGGAAACCGACCATAAAACAGACAACAACTTCACTACGATGTGACCATTGCACTCAGACATGACTCAAGAACCTCTGGGAGCTCAAGTCTCTGAAGCTCATTGCCACCTCTATGATGATATTTGAGAGGCTCTCCTCAATGTGTTCGTCACCTATCAAAATTCTATCTACCTTTCCATGACCCATCTCCTCCCATTCTCCTCCAAGGAGAACTCTTCAAGACAAATAGACTCTCTCTTTTCTGGTTTCCTACTGATTTTAAGCCACAAGATTTAATAGTTAACTTGGATGTAATTTCTTCTTCTTAGTGGACACCAGAATACTGACTCATGAAATTCTCTTTTTTTTTTTGACTCATGAAATTCTTTACAATAGAATAAAATATTTCTAAGTCCAGCACCATTCGCACAATCACTCTTATATTTGAGTCTATTATTTTAACTATGTGCCAATTTAGCTCTTTCTGCTCCTCTACTTCACCAACCATGAGGTCCTCTTCTAGTGGTTTATTGCTTCTGATGTTATGTCCAAAGAAGCGAGTTGGCAAATGCTCTTTTCATATATCAGGTTTTTGTTGGCTGTTTTCTGCAAGCAGATCAACAGACTTGTCTCCCTACTCTGTCTCAGGGCAGTTCCACTGAAACCTGACTAACCTGGGTGATTCTACTGATATTTGAAATATTAGTGCCACAACTTCTGACATCATAGCGATGCAAAAGTCACTACCTTCAGCATGGAAAACTGACAGATGAATGGTAAATTGTTCATTGTCTTTTTTTTATGGCCAACTATATTGCTAGGGTTTGGTCTCAAGGCTTAGACTTCTCTTACTACTGTCCCTCCAACACAAAGGCCTATGCTCATAAATACTCGCTGGTTGATAATTGAGGTACATTAGCT
Source organism: Nesogale talazaci (assembly GCA_004026705.1). Classification (NCBI taxonomy): domain Eukaryota; kingdom Metazoa; phylum Chordata; class Mammalia; order Afrosoricida; family Tenrecidae; genus Nesogale; species Nesogale talazaci. The sequence continues at coordinate 4,343 of PVJH01012187.1, forward strand.
TTACAGAATATTATGGGATTATTACCATCTCTCTGAGGTTGTTTGACATTTGCTCACCAATTTTAAGCAATGGTCAATAAGCCAAGGGCTTGAAGTTATAGTATTTGGTTACAGTTTCATTCATTTTCCTCATTGTGTACAAATGTTTCTGCCCACATGTGGAAAGAGCTGCCCATTTCTGGCATGCACATCAATGTCCTTGGACCACATTTTAAAGGGTGTTTTATGGTGAAGCCATTGTTGGCACTGCTTGCTTTCCCCATCATCTCCCTTTATTTCAGTAAGTGTTATCGCTGTGAAAATTGATTGTGCCAGAAGGTCTTTATTTTTTGTAGAGTTTCTGATTTGGTCTTAGCATTTCCTGAAACTAGATAATTAGTAGCTAATCAAATAAGAATTGGGTGTCCCTGCATGCTATCAGTAGGAAGTCACTACTCTCAGGAATGGGAAAGGCATAAAGACAGATAAAGTATTACTAAGGATTTATTTTGATAGCCTAGACTTGGAAGGTTACACATTAGGCACAAAGGGACTATTTTAGAAAGGATAGTAAAAGAAGAGACATTAAAATAATAAGAAGAGCACTTATGAAGAATGCAAATAGTCTGTTTTTAAAGTATTTTTAGTACTTGGCATTTATTAATCAATACTACAAATAATTCAATTGATTTTTACAAATTTTGACCCTGTTTCTTTGGAAAAATGAAAAAAGGTGTTGAGAGCTAAAAAGTCATGGTCCAATTATTTTGGTTTTTTTCTTACAGCAACTGTCAACTGTGTTGTGCATGCTGTTTCCATACTGTCTTCTGAGAAATCCAGTCTCTACGAGGAGAGGACTTCTGTCTTACCATCTCTGTAGCTATACAGACCTTTATGTACCAAGTAGACCAAGACAACTCGTTACCCAGTTGTTGGAAGAAAGAGCTAAGATTTGTTTATTACTTCCAGATATTATGATCAATTAAGAGAAACATTTGTTAAATGAAATTTCTGGTCCTATCTGAACATAGGAAAACACTTTCATGCCATTCATCCTGCAACTTAATTTGAACATATGAAAGGATATATACTTTTGTGCCAATATATATTTAGCTCTGTATACTCATTGTCTGCTATGGACTAATGTAAACTATGCAAAAAGTCAAATATGTGAAAAATAGTTATTGCTAGAAAAATTAGCAAGGACCTTAATAACCAACAAAATAAAATAATATAATACAGACCATCTATAGGGTGGTGTGACAGTCACCTAATCTGGTGTCAGTTTGAAGATTAAGAGTGCAGGGGTGGAGTCTAACCTCTCAATCTGGAGATAGTCAATGAGACCTCTGTGTGAACATGGGCTTTTCCTCTGAGAATTCTGAGAAATCTGGCAGTTTTTCCCTTTTTGAGGTTGGAGACTCAGGACTCAATCCTTGAGAGACATTGATGCTGACCCTGTGCCCTGGAAACTGGAGGAGCCTTGGGTAGACCCCAAGTGCTGGGATGCTTCTACTGCCACTGGATACACAAGACTCTGTACCCACTGGCCTGTGATTGTCCTGGTATCATTGCATGTGGTTCGTGAGTCTGAAGAGGACTTTATAGATTGCTGTCGGACATATGGGCTGATATCAGACTCATGGACTTGATCTGGACTGGACTGGGATGTTTTTCTCAATGTTCAATTGCTATTGTATATAAATCTCTCTCATATATATATATATATATATATATATATCTGAGTGTTTATGAATTTGTTTCTGTAGTCTACCCAGACTAACACAGCTGGGAAATAATAGGCAGAATGCTATTGAAGAACGACAGAGCACAATTAAATGTTGACCTATCAGTCAATGAAATTCTTTGACCAATTATTTAGTATAATTCCATTGTTAGAGATTTATATAATATTAGTGACTGTGCTCACCAATTGCCATGATATATGACTTTTGTTTTCCTCTCTGTAATTGTTAGTGTTTCTCATCTGCCTTCATCTGATGTTAGTACTAGAGCTGTAATATCACTTTTCTCCCATATGTCTGTTTCACAGGTAGTTTGTGGTTGGTTCTTTTATTTCTGTTTGCCTCATCTGTCCTTTTACTAGGAGCCCTCACGTTGTAGCGATTATGCATTGGGCTTCGATCTGCAAGGTCTACAGTTTGAAATCACACTCCATGGGAGAGAATGGGGCTTTTTGCCTCTCATAAAGAGTTCCAGTGTCTTCCTTATTAACTCCCCATATCCCTACCTTCTCCATCCCAACTTGAATATAATAATGTAGAAAGTGTTTTTAAAATGATTACGGTGATGACTGTACCACTCTTCTTGATGTGATCGAACCTTTGGTAGTGACTGAAAGTAGTATTCTTTTATGATTTTATCTCAGATCTAGCTTGCAAATATAATTTTCCCTTTATCATATCTGACAGTCTTTGTCTTTAATGTGTGAAGGAAATCTGCTCATATTTATTTTGATACTTACACAGTTTGTGTTTTCTATTATGCTTTTTCATGCTTGATTTGCCTTTGATATTCTTGGTCTTCAAAAGCCCTTTAAATCTTCTTTTTTGTTCTTTCTATGACTTTAGAAATTATGCATTTAGAAATTATTTCAATCCTAAAATTTGTAACATGCATACTGAAATGTTTTGCTGATAATTTTTAAACCTAATATCTCTATCTTCCTCCTTAGCACATTAATAAATAAACATGTTCTAATTTTTCCCCATTTGTCCCCTTTCCTCCATTTCCCCATATTCATTTACTTTATCTATTTAACTTGCTTTGTTTTATAACATAAACAGTAGTAATATATTGTACTCTCCATTTATTTAGTGCTCCCACATGATTTTTTAATGTTTCTTGTTTTCTCTTGCCGCTGTATTTTTCTCCTCCTTTACCTTCTCTGTCTCTCTTTTTTAAACTAAAGTACATAAATCCATTTATAGTTTTTCAGAAGGGGTCTCTATGAATATACTTCTAATATTTGCATGCCTGATAAGGTCTTCATTTACTCTTATTATTTGAAAAATATTTAGAATTATAAGATATGCTCAAAGTAGAGAAAAAGAACAAATAATGTAACTATGCTTAAGAATTGCTAATATTTTGCCATTTTTGCTTCATATACTTTTAAAAGTCTGTATAAAGCTCGAATTCTATTCTGGGACCCCGGGGAAGATGGTGGTCAGATAGGTAGCTCACACCTGGGGCTTCTGAAGATTGGTGAGTGTGGGAGACTTGGGGCCTGGTGGAACTGTCGAATTGGTTTGTTGACTCCCAAGAAAGTTCAGAACACTCCTCTGAATCAGAAGCAGGTGCGAACCAAAACGCTACCACTCCCCAAAGACATAGGCACCTCCCGAGGGCACCTGCACCCTTCACGGATGCTGCCGTTTCTTTTGTGGCAGAGTCAGGGCAGACAGCTCCTGACGCGGGGGCAGAGATGTCCGAATTACATCAACACCTGCACAAATTACCAGCCAGTTCTCCCCACCTCAGGGTGCCCGAGGTTCTGTGGGGATACTCCACGCAGACACGTACCCCCTCACCCTCCCACTCCCAGAGATTCTGGTCCCGAGTGGAGCAGCTGACCAGACCCTCCCCAACTCAGGAGGCCCGCGCCCAAGCCCCATAAGGCAACCAGAGACTTCTCCACCCCCCACCCCGGACAACTACTTTTGTGCTCAGTGCTAGCCAGCCCCCTGCTTGCCAGGCTCCTGCCTCCCAACACCACACACACTCGGAGAGTCCCACATAGCCACTACGCTTAGGACACACCAGATAGCGGAAACAAGCGTGGGAGATCCTGCTCCAGCTGGGCAGTTAGGGATCCAGCATTAGGAGCTAGCCCAAGGCAGGTTCCCATCGTCCAGCTCAATCCTGCCCAATGGATTAAAATGCTGTGGTACATACATACAATGGAGTACTATGTATCGCTAAAATGCAGTGAATAACACATGAAGCACATCACCGCATGGGAAGAACTTTAGGAAATTATGCTAAGTGAAGTTAGTCATGTGCATGAGAACATATACAACATGAGTCTACTGAGGTAAACAATTAAAAAAATGCAAAAGGGGCATCGGGGAAAAAGCTACTATATATAGAAATGCCTGGGGCGAGGCCCAGGTAATATGTCAGGGGCCAGACCAAATCCAGGGTTACATAGGGTAGTCAATTGGGATGGGGCGGGGGCAGATGGTGATGTGTAGAGAGGGAAAAACCCACTCATATTTTTTATATCTCCACAGGGAAAGGGGGACCAAACTTAAACCTGGTGTTCCATGATGTGAGTGAAGTGTGATGGCATCGAGTGGGGAACCAGTGGAGGGGTCTGAATGCCCAACACCAATTCCAACCACAGGAGTAGTGCTCTCCCCCCAGCACAGTGTGCTGTGGAGGACAACATTGAAGCTGCAGTTTGGGGAGTGAGATATGTCTGACCAGGGGACATGAGAACAAATGAAAGGGGAGGAAGAGAGAATGGAGTGCATCCTGGCCCACCGAGCTTTCAGTATGATATTCCCACTCACAACAGTCAATGCCCAGAAATGACCATCCCACTGTGAAATATGGCTTCCCTTGCTGACCCAAGGCCTTGCAGAGACAACAGTGGAGTAACAGGCTCAGGATTATATCCTGTCTGACCCAGCCTCACCATAGCAAAAAACTAAGGGTGTGCAGCAGAGCATGGAGTTCCAGAAGGTGTACCAAGGATATACTTTTGGTCCAGGGTGTGGCACCCCATCCAACTCAACTGGGGGGCACTCCTGGATGTCAACCAACAGACCCTGAACTATTTACAGGTTTTTATTTTGTTAATATTTTTTACACACACACACATATTGGGCATTGGATTTTTTTGTTATCATCATTTTACTTTCTTTGGTTACTTTATCTTGGAATATCTTTTTATGATACATATTGCTGTCTTTGCAGGTCTATTTAGATAAGTAAGGGGGATGGATGAACAGTCTGGAGATGAAAATGACAGAACTGATGGTTCCGAGGGAGAGGAGGACATGGGAGATGGGGAGGAGGGTAAAAGGTGGTGTTGTTGACTGGCCCAGGGATAAGAGAACAAAGAGGGTTTCACAATCAGTGACAAGGTGGGTGTGAGAGGCCTGATAGAGATTTATCGAGAGTAATGTAACTGAGAGAAAATACTGAATCCCCAATGGAGGTTGAGCATGATAGTGGGGCAAGAGGAAAGTAAAGGGAAATAGAGGAAAGAACTGCAGGAAAGGGCATCTATAGGTGCCTAAATACAGGCATGTACACAGGCAAATATATTTATGTAGGATGATGGGGAAATTGATCAATGTACATAAACTTATAAGGTTATATTAGGACAGCAGATGGGCATGAGACCTCCACTCAAGCACTTCCTCAGTACAAGAACATTTTGTTCTATTAAGGTGAACATTCCATGATGCTCACCTTCCCAACATGATCACTGAAGACAAATGCGCGCATAAGCATGTGTGTTGAAGAAAGCGGATGGTTCCTGGCTATCAAAAGATTTAGCATCTGGGGTCTTAAAGGCTTGAAGGTAAACAAGTGGCCATCTAGTTCAGAAACAATAAAGCCCACATGGAAGAAGCACACCAGTTTATGGGGCCACAAGGTGTCAAAGAGATCAGTTATCAGGCTTTAAGAACTAAAAATCATAACATTATGTGCTCACCTTCCTGATATGATCTCTGATGACAAATGTGTGCATAAGCAAATGTGGTGAAGAAGCTGATGGTGCCCTGCTATCAAAAGATATAGTGTCTGGGGTCTTGAATCCTTGAAAGTAAACAAGCGGCCATCCAACTCAGAAGCAACAAAGCCCACATGGAGGAAGCACATCAGCTTGTGTGACTATGAGGTGTCGAAAGGATCCAGTGTCAGGCATCAAAGAACTAAAGATTATATCATTATAAATGAGGGAAAGTACTGATCAGGGATCCAATGCCAATCAATAGGTAAAGCCACATCCCCTTGCAGAGGGGTTAAAGGGAGGAGATGAGTCAGTCAAGGTACAGTGTGGCAACAGTGAGATATGAAACTTTCCTCTATTTCTCAAATGTTTCCTCCCACCCACTATCATAATTCCAATTCTACCTTACAAATCCAGCTAGACCAGGGGATGTACACTGGAGCTGGAAACATGAGAATTCAGGATAGATGATTCCTTCAGGAGCCGTGGTGGGAGTAGTGATATGAGGAGGGTGGAGGAAGGGTGGAGTGGAAGGGGGGAACCAATTGCAGGGATATACATATGACCTCCTCTCTGGAGTACAGACAGTGGGGAAGTGGGTGAAGGGACACATTGGACAGAGTACGACATGAAAAATTAATCACCATTTGTAAATTATTAAGGGTTCATGGGGGAGGGGTAGTGGTTAGATAGGGGAAGTATGGGGAGCTGGGACTAGGGACCCAAGTGGAGGGAGGATGCTTCAGGAGTGATGATGGCAACAGGTGTGCAAATGTGGTATGCATACAATGACGTATGCATTGATCATGATGGGAGTTGTATGAACCACCAATAAAATCATTTATATAAAAAAATTTTTACTCCCTTTTCTCCTTTCCTTCTTTGAGATACATACATACACTGATATTTATCTCTTTGATAAATACACAGCATTGCTTTGTATCATATTAGATTTAAAAAATCTCCTCCTTGCTGATATGTAAGTTCAGATTAAATTTACTTGATATATAAAGCTTGGTATAAATAAACCATTACTTAATTGTCTATCCATTCAAATTATCATGTTCGCATGTTTCACTATTAGAAGCAGTGCTGTAAAAATATTTAGTAGCACATGTTTCCTTGGACACATAAGGGAGAATTTCTCTAAGGTAGAAACTAGAAAAACAAATCTGTTGTGTTGTATGTACACATCTTTAGCCAACTAGTTAATGTCAAATTAATTGCTTCAAATTATACTCCTACTTGCAATGCATGCACACTGCCTTTTGCCCGTCCCTGATGTTATCAGATTATTTAATTCTTTCCAAATCTGATGGACAAGATATGGTATCTAATTGCTGTTTTTAATTGAGTTTTCTTGATGGTTGCTGGGCCCAACCATCTTTTCATATATTATTTAATCACTCGGGTCTCTTTTCTTTGCCCATTTCTCTTTTTGCTTGCTTACATTTTGTTGATTTTTTTCAGAGATTTTTATCCATTTTAAATATTGAGAAGTTTCTGGGAAGATCACTTTGAATATGCATCTGCTACACTCTGCACACCATCATTCAGTAGTCTTACACACATACACAAAGTTAAAAGTGCAGGTGATAGCAGTATTCCAGGATATATTATATATACATACACACATTTTGTTTTTAATTTATTTAATTCTGTTTTCCTCTAACAACGCTACTACTTAACATCCTTCTGTATTTACTAGCTGTATTTATTGAAGGCATGTTATATACTACCCTAAGTATGAGTGTTTATCCAGTAAATGAAACAGTCCCACTGCTCCACTCGCTCATGCAAATACATGTCCTCATAAACATTACTTTCTCTTAGATAATGATGTATAAATTTTTTGAATAATAATAGACTCTGCTTTCCATTTGCTGGAATTTCTACTTAACCTTTTAAAAATATTTTTTTTCAAATGACCTATTCTGATTCTTTTGTCTAAGTCTCACAACTTTCTCGTATCTGTATTTATTTGAACAATTTGAATACGTTGATCTAATATTATTCTTGGATTGATTCTAGATCCTTGGATCAATTTGATTCCCCATTATCCACTGGGACTGGGTGTTATCTTGTGTTTCTTACAATTTTTGACTGTGAATTCCAGCTTGTGAAGTACAGTGTATAATAAAGGCATTCTGGATAGGGTTGGGGAGTGTTGAAAATTCTCTCTGCTTTGGATGTAAATTAGTCACCAGGTCCACACCCATGTTTAAGTTGCTTCCCACCCACCTCAGGACTCTGTTTAAAAATGAACCATAATAATTCCTCTTCTAATCCACATGCAGTGTAGCTCAAGGTTTAGCTCTTTATAGGTAACTCTATTTCCACGTATTTCCTGGTGTGTGATTCAGTTCAAGGTTGAGACCCTGGGCTTTCATTGCCACAACACACAACTGCCCCTGTCTGTTTCCTAGGCTATAGCTTTTTGTGGGAATAGAAAGCTCCCCATCTTCTTTTGTGGAGTGACTGGTGATTTTTGAACTGCTGACCTTGCAGTTTGCAGTGTAAGGTATAACCAACTCTACAAAGACTCTTCTGGGGCACTGGGCTAGTGGGTAAAAATCAGTTTCAGGAGAAGGGCATCATGCTTGGTAGAGACGCAGTGAAAAACAGGAAAGACTCAGTGCGATGGATTGACATGGGCTCTGCAACAGTTAGCTGCAGCACAGGAACAATGATGAGGATTGCATAATCTTATTAGGCAGTGCTTGATTTTATTGTGTGTAGGGTCTCTCTGGGTTGAAATCAACTAGATGGGACCTAGCAACCTATGGAAGAGTTACAGTTTTGGCCACCCACAGGGGCAGCTCTCCTCTGCTGGTGAAGTGAGTTTGGTTTGATTTGGTTCAATAGTCCGCAGTGGTAGCTGAGCACTGTCTAGTTCTGGTCCCACGGTCATCCTGGTGTCTTTGATCTTCTGCACTCTCTCCACTTGGGAAGAGACCATGGTTGTACCTTGGATGGCCACTCACATAGCTTTTCAGACAACAGGTACTACTCACTAAAGAAGGATGTAGAACACTGTCTTGTAGACTATGTGAGAACTGATTGCACAGGCCCAGAGGCTCATTGCCTTAAGATACGTGATTTTCACTCACAAGCTTTCATAACTTTACCCGCATATTCCCCACTACATCCAAGGCTATATTTGCAGCACATATAAATACACATGTAGAAATATCCTCTGTTGGGCTGAGCCTCGGTGGTGTAAGTGGTTGAGTGTGGGACTGCAGCCCGTGGACTTGGAGGTTCAAATCCAGAGACGGTTCTCAGGAGCAGCACTGGGTAGAGTGCACGTCCACTAGAGGCAGTGATGCCCTGCCGCCCCCCCCCCCCCGGCCCCTGAAAAAAGAGATATCCTCTGTCAAACCTCTATTGACTAGTGGGTGCAGTCTCACTCACTTTCCCACATCTGTTCAGCTGGGTGTTTATCTTTTATCCACACATAGATTACTAGGATTACTAGGAGGTATCTGTAATAGTATTTACCTTTGTTGCCTTTAACACTTCTGCTCTTCCTACCGTATTCTTTTACCTTAATCACTTTGTACTTAATTTCCTTTTATCGAATATTGCCTTGTCCTTACCTCAAGTTAATATGTATCCAACCTGTCGTTAATGAGCGACGCTCTTTTTCCTTCTGGCCCCTCCTAACCTTCTGTGTTAGTATGGGTTGCCTACAGAAACAAAACCAGTGACACTTATATGTACATGCAGTTCGATTATGCAGAAGGGTGGATCAGGTGGCAGGAAAATTACAGACCAGTAGGTGCAGAGTCATGAGGACCTAAAGTCAGTGGAAACATGACAAGGCACTGATAACTCTCAGAGTTGGACAGCCCACATAAGGCTGCCCTAAGAGATAGGCACAGATTCCCAGCAATAAGGAAAGTGAAGGAGAAGAGAGGTGGAGAAGTTCCTAGCTTCTCCCTTATATAAAAAAGAGCACATCCCCATGGAGGCATCACAAGGCCAACACCTGATTGACAGGTTGGACTCCACCCCTCCAAGTTCACACAGAGTCCAGTTGACATAATTTCCATCTTCTACACCTTTGAAGAATGTTTTTTTTTTCTTTTTTGGCATCACTGCCCTCTGGTGGGAGTGGAAGGCCCAGCCTTGCTGCTGCTGGATTTGAACCACCAAGTCAATGGGTTGCAGCCCCGCACTCAACCACTATGCCACCGAGGCTCAGCCTATTTTTTTTTAAATGAGTTTAAACTTCTTTATTTTTTACAGTAGTGATCTCATGTACTACCTGTCCTTTTATTATTGAACATTTCACTCAATATATCATACTCTAGGGTCATTCATGTTTTTAGATATTTTGCATCACTATGCTTTCAGATTGTATAGTTATCTGTTGGGTGCACATATTGTAGTTTGCTTATTTATTGATGGACACCTAGATTATTTCCACATTTTCCTGTTGTGAATGATGTTAATGACCAGGATGCATAAATCTGTTTGTGTCATAGTTGTTATTCTGCCAGAATATGTATCTAGTAGTGAGATTGATGTTTTTTCTATTTCCAACTCCCCCCCACCTCCAACTTTTAAAAGAAGCACCATACTGTTTTCCACAGTGGCCACATCATTTGTATAGGGCCACCAGAAATAGATGAGGACTACAGAATTTTCACTCCCTTGCCAGCATGTGCTGCTTTTTCCTTCTTTCAACTTTATCATTGATACTGGGCTGAGATGGTAGCTCACTGTTGTTTTGATTTGCTTCTCTCTAATTGCTAATTATTTCAAGCCTTTCTTCATGTGTTTGTTAGTCATCTGATTGTCTGCTTTGGTGAAGTGCCCATTCATGTTCTGCCCCCATTTGTTAATTGGATTTTTGGTCTTTTGTTGTTGAGGTGTTTTGGTATAAGTGTTAGCAATTAGTCCCTTATCTGACATGCCATTGCCAAAATCTCCCATTCAATAGGTTTTCTTTTGAACCTTTCTGGTGAAGTTGTTTGATGTGGCAAAGTGTTTTCTTTTAGGAGATCCTAGTCACCTAGCTTGTCCTCTGCTATCTGTGCATTTTAAGCAATGTTTGATAGTATATTTGTGTCATGTATTAGGGCCCCTCAGTCTTCCTCTACTTTTTCTTTGACAATCTTTATTGCTTTATGGTTAACATTTAGGTCTTTCATGTATCGGGGATTAATTTTTGTATATGGTGTGAGATAAGGGTCCTTCATTCTTATATCAATAGACATCTGGTTTTGCCAGCACTATTTGTTGGAGAGAATATCTCCTTTCCACTTAATGGGTTTTGGACCCTTTTCAAAGACCAGCTTCCCATAGATGGATAGATTTGCTTCTGAATTCTCAATTCTATTCCATTTGTCTATGTGACTGTCAAAGCCAGGCTGTTTTGTTTACCAATGTTATATAGTAGGTTTTGAAATCAGAACATGTGAGAGCTTCTACTTTGTTCTTTACTAGTAATTTGCTTATCTGGATCATTCCCTTTTCCATATAAAATATGTTTGTATAGCTCTTTAAAGAATGATTATGGAATCTAAATTGGGAATATATTGTATCTATTTGAATGCATTGGAATTTTCACAGGATTACGTCTTCCTACAGTACACACAAGTACAATCTTTTCTTCCATTTACTGGTCACACATTGGGCTGCTAAACACAACGTCTGCAGTTCAAAACCACAGTGGCTCTGCTGAAGAGAAGGCATTCTATATCCATTAAGATTCACAGTCTTAGAACCTCACAGGGGCCGATCTAATGTGCTTTGTAGGGTCACTGTGGGTTTGAACTGATGTGATAGCAGTGAATTTTATTTATTTACTTTTAGTTCTTAGTTTCCTGTAGCAGTACTTGGTAGGTTTCTTTGTATATATCTTTTATATCTCCACTTTTCTTTTTTTCTAAGTATCAAATCTTTGGGGTGGCTTTGTAAATGGTATTGTTTCCCTGATTTCCTTTTCAGAGTACTCTTTTTACTGTAAAGAAATTCAACAGATTTTTGCATGTTGATCTTCTACCTTGCCACTCTGCTGAATTTTTTTAATTTCAGTAATTTTTTTGTTTAACTTCTGGGATTTATTACCTTAATTTCTCTGCCCTCTTGTATTGTGCATTGACTGTTACTGCAAGATCAGCAGTTTGAATCCACCACTCATTCTATGGGAGAAAAGTGGGGTTTTCTACTTTCGTTAAGATTTTCAGTCTTAGAAACCCAAAAAGGCAGTTTTACCTTGTCTTACAGGGTTGCTATGGGGTGGAATTCACTTGATTGCAGTAAATTTTGAGAGGACATCTGATACACTATTCACCAGGGTTAGTGATAAAGAGCATTCATGTTGTTTCTGTTCACAAGGGGAGTATTTTCTTTGCATTTCTTTTTTTTAAAGGGGAATATTTTCACTCTCTCTCCACTGAGAACAATGTTGGTCATTGGTTTTGCATATAGGATCCTAATTATATTAAGGAATTTCCCTTCTATTTCAGGTAATAATTTTTATCAAGAAGGCATTTATCATGTTCTTTCTGCATTGATTAGTATTATTATATGTTTATTTACTTCATTTTTTTATGATTTTCTAGTGTTGAATCATCTTTACATATCTAATAAGAAGCCCACGAGGTCATGGTTATACATATATATATATATATATATATATGTATGTGTGTGTGTGTGTAAATTTTCTCTTGGCTAGAACTTGATTGAAAATTTTAGCTTATGTTGATTAGACATGTTGATTCTTTTTTCCTCACTGATGTCTTTGGTTTTAGTTCCAGAATCATGCTTGCTTTATAAAAATGAGTTCAGGAGTATTCTATATTCTTTTTGTTCTGCAGTAGTTTGAGTAGAATTAGTGTCAGTTCTTGTCTGAATGTTTGGTACAACTTAATTGTGAAGTTATCTTGGATAGGATTTTCTTATTGCTATGAGAAGTTTTATTTTTTTAAATAAACGGTTCAGGTTCTTAATTTGTGATGCATCTGTTCAAAATTTCTACCACAGGATGCCCTGCCCCCAAACAAAACAAAACAAATGCAAAAAATTTCTACCACAGATTGTGTTAGTTTGGTTAGATATTGTGTTTGTAAAATTTTATTTCTTCCAGTTTTTCTAATTTGTTGGGAGACAATTTTCTGTACTATTTTTGTTATTATCCTTTTAATTTCAACTGATTTTCTCACAATGTTATAGATTTAATTTCTTATTTGTGTTATTTCCATCTTGTCCTTCTTGTCATTTGTTAGATTTGCAAGTGATTCATCAGTTTTGTTAATCCTTGCAGAAATACAATTTCTAACCTGGTTGATGCTTTATGTTATTTTCTACTTCATTTATTTCCACTGGAATCTTTATATTTCCCTTATCCTGGTGATTTAAACATTGTTTAACCATTTTATTGTAACCATTATATTACTAGTTGGGTAAAAGTATTGGTTTTGGTTCATTTTACTTTTTCTTTTGGTTTTGGTTTTATTTTTGTTTTTGGGCATCACTGCCTCTCGTAGTTGTGGGAGCCACCCTGTGCCACTCCTGAGAGCCGCCGCTGGATTTGAACCGTCAAGCACGTGGGCTGCAGTCTTGCACTCAACCACATATGCCACCAGGGCTCAGCCCATCATTTTACTTTTTTGATGTGTGCATTTATTGCTTTAAAATTTCCTCTGAGGACTGCAGAGTCAGCCCTAATCCAGACCATGTTGATCCCCTCCCTAGAAGAATGGCACTATAGATATGGCTGGGGCATGTGGCTGGTCTGTTCTGACCACAGGGCAGCAAACAAAGGGGTGGGGGGGAGACAGAGAGAGGGTCAGAGAGAGAGAGAGAGAATGAACCTCATTCTGACCCAACAAGCTTCGATGATGATATTTGTGCTCTGAGCAGTCAGAGAGATATGATGAGATATGATGTTCTTTTACTAGTTCACAGAATTATGGGGGACAACTGGAGACAGTGTGAGAAGTGAGTCCAGTCTGATCCCTCTGCTGTTCCCACAGTGGGGCGACTCCCAATGGGAGCACAACAGAGCAACAAGTGGGGTAAAGTCAGGAAGTCCTCAAGGAATTCTGAAAAGGAGACTTCCGACTTGGGGAGCAGTACTTGGCACCTCATTAGACCTGGTTGGAAGACATTCATAAAAGTCAGCAGATAAACCTGGAACTATTTATAGCCTTTTTTCCTTTTTAATTTATTTTTACATGTCTATCCATATAAGATAGACAGGATCAACAGTCCTGAGGAGAAAGCAATGGGACTGATGGCTCTGGTGCTAGGGGTGGGGAGCCTGGGAGAGAAAAGGTGGGGGTAAGCAAGCAGGGAATTGACATACTCAGGGACAAAGGATCTAGGATCACTGGTGAGGAGGGTATAGAACACCCCTTAAGGTTTGATGAACTGTAATGTAGCTGAGAGTATTTGCTGAGAAATGAATGAAGGGGGAACTTTAGGGGCAGGAGGAGAAAGTAAAAGGAATCAGAGGAAAGAACTAGGAGGTAAAATCTATATACAGAGATATAGCTATAAGCATGCACATATATGTAAATATATTAATATATAAGGTTAAGGATATTGGTCTTTGTGCATATATTTAGATGTTAAATTGTTAAGGTGGCAGATAGACTTTGGGCCTTAACTTCACTCTTCCCTCAACACAAGAACACTTTGTTCTAATAATCTGGAGCTCTGTGATACATTGAATACAAAATGTATGCATAAGCAAATGTGGTGAAGAAAGCTGATGATTTCTGGCTATTAGAAAATATAGCAACTGGAGTTCAAAAGACTTAAGGTTAAACAAATGGCCATCTAGCAGTGAAGCAATAAAGCCCACATGGAAGAAACACATTAGCCTCTGTGATCATGAGGTGTCAACAGAATCAGGTATCAGAAACAATTATATCTGAAGTATTATATCTGAACAATTATATTTGAAGTAGAGGGGCCAGAGTGGAGACCCTAAACTCACCTGTAGACAATTGGTCATTCCCTGACAGAAGGTTCACATGGAAGGGATGTTTCATCCAGGGTGCAGTATAGCACCTACAAAAGCATACAGCATTCCTCTGGTTCTTTAGTGCTTTCTCCCTCCCACTATTCTGACCCCCATTTTAACTCACAAATTCTGTTAGACTGTGATATGTACATCGGTACAGAGAAGAGCTTTTGACATGTGGGAGCCAGGACAGATATCCCCCTCAGAAACAGTAATTAATAGCGATACTATGAGGGGGGAAGGGAGAAGGGGAGAAAGGGAGAACTGATAGCAGTGATGGATATATAACACTCCCTGCAGGAAGATGAAAAACAGAAACATGGGTAAAGGGATACAGTGGATAATGTAAGATATGAAAAAAATAATAATGTTATATAATTTATCAAGGATTCATGAGGATGAGTAGGTGGAGGAAGGGAAAAAAGAGGAGATGATAATAAGGACTCAATTAGAAAGGTAATGTTTTGAAAATGACTATGGCAATAAATGTATAAATTTGTTTGATATAATTGATTTATGGATTGTAATAATATTTGTTAGAGTTCCCAATAAAATGATTGATTGTTTTCCCCCCCTGAGTATTGCTTTTGCTGTGTTCCAAAATTTTGGTATGTTGCACTTTCATTCTTATTTGATTCTTGGAATTAAAATTTTTATTTTGTATTGCTTCGACTGCTCACTAATTTTTATTTAATTTCCATATTTGACCCCCCCTTCTTGATATTTCTTTTACTGATTTCCAATTATATTACATTTTGACTAAGGAAAATGTGTTGATATAGTTCTATGTTTTTACATGTATTGCTCTCTTCTGGAAAATATTCCATGTGCACCAGAAAACAATATATATTATTCTGCTCTGTAGTGCACTAGCACTTTGCTGTCAAGGTGATTGATTGTGCTGCTTATATCATATATATTATCTCATATATATACAATGAAATACTTTTACTGTGGGCTCTTACATCTCTTATCACAATCCATATATTCACCTGTTGTGTCAAGCACATTTGCACATATGCTGCCATCCTCATTTTCAAGCTTTCTCTTCCCAATTGAGTCCCTGTTATCAGTACCTCATTTCTTCCCCCTCCCTCCCCTCTTTGTCCTCACTCGTGAACACTTGATAAGTTATAGATTATTATTTTCATAGCTTATATTTTCCTCTGTCACCCCTCATCCACTTTTCTGTTGTTCATCTTCCTGGGAAGTTATGTGTTGATATTTGTGATCAATTCCCCCTTTCTCCCCATCCCCTCCTTTAATCCTCCTGGTAGCTCTACTCTCCTTATTGACGCCAAGGAGTTTATCTATTCTGGATTCCCTGGGTTGCAGACTCTTATCCGTAGCAGTGTGCATGTTTTTGTCTAATCTGATTTGTAAGGTAAAATTGAGGTCATGATAGTTGGGGGAAGGAAGCACCAAAGAAATAGAGCAAAGTTGTGTGCTTCATTGGTGTTATACTGCTTCTGACTATCTCTTCCCTGTGACCCCTCTGTGAGGGAATATTCATTTGTCTATGGATGAGCATTCAGTCTCCAATCCATGCCCACCTCCCTTCACACTGGGTATGATTTTTTTCTGGGTCTTAGATGCCTGATACCTGATCCCATAGACACCTCGTGATCACATAGACTGGTTTGCTTTGTTCATGTGGGCTCTGTTGCTTCCCTGCTAGATGGCCTCTTGCTTATCTTCAAGCATTTGAGTCTCCACTTTATATTTTGATAGCCGGGCACCATCAGCTTTCTTCACCACATTTGCTTATGCACCCATTTTGTCTCCAGTGATATTGTCAGGAAGGTCAGCATCACAGAATGCTAGATCATTAGAATAAAGTGTTCTTGTGTTGAGGGAATATCTAAGTCAAGGCCCAATGTCCATCTAAACCTTAGATCTTAACATATAGATTTGAATACTTAGTTCTGTTCCTCTCTTGTTATAAGTATGTATTTACATATGTACATGCCTGCATTTAGACCTTTAAAGATATCCTTTACCTCCCGGTCCTTTCCTCTAGTTCCTTTTACTTTCCTCTTGTCTCAACATCATGTCCAGCCTTCATTCAGGTTTAGTAATTCCTCACTGCTACATTGACCTTGATTAAGCCCTACTAGGTATCCTATGCTCTTCTCTCCATTGATTTTAGTTCACTTGTTCCCATGTCCCTAGGTTGGTTCTTCCCACTCCTTCTTTTCTTCCCCCTCCCCTTCTCCCATATACCCTCAGAACTATTTATCCCATTTATCTTATCTAGATAGACATGTAGATACATTAGTAAGCACAAAAACTAGGCAAAGCCAAATAAAACAACAAAGGAAGTCAATACCAACCAAACAATACCAACAACAACAACAAAAAGAAAGCCACTGACAATGATGGAAAAGTCTATAAATATCTCAAGGTCTATTTTTTGGCCTTTAGTACTACTTTCCGGTCAAGTCTGATACATCACTTTGTGACGGACAGAACAACTAGAAAGAAATTGAATTTCCTTCAAAAAAGTGATGCATCAATGTCTTCTATTATTTTGCAATTGTCCATTTCTCATTTTAATTCTTCTAACATTTGCATTTTGTGATTTGGGGATCTTTCATTAACTGTGTAGATATTTATTATGATTATATCTTCTTGTTGGGCTGCTGCTTTAATTATTATATATTTTCTTTCTTTGTCTCTGTTTTGACTTTTGCTTTAAAGTTTATTTGAACAGAATCTAATATTATTAGTTCTACTTTTTTTAGTTGCTGTTTACTTTATATATATTTGTCCGTTATTTGATTTTTAGTTTCCTTTTGTCTTTGTGTCCAAGGTATACCACTTGAAGGCAACATATTGGTATATTCTGCTTTCTTATTCATTCTGCTACTCTTTGCCACTCTGCTGGTGTACTTAATTGAATTACCTCCAATGCAATTTATTATTATGCATGAATTTATTACTGTTATTTATCGTGTGTGTTTTTTGTGCTGTTCATGGGTTCTTTTTCCAAACACTTTTCTGTGTTGAGTTTATTTTGTTTACAGATTTTCTTACCATTTTCCTTATTTACCTCTCTGTATTTAGATTCTTCATGACTTTTTTCTTTTTTAATTTGCTGAGAGAGTTTATTAGCTGTTTTTGAGGTTATACTGTAATTTATTATTATCTTACTGATTCTTGGTGATTTTATTTTGGGGTTAATTTTATCTAGGGCTCATTGAACTATTTGAATGGCTATATCTTTATCTTTCATAATACTAGATAAGTTTTCCTCCAACAATTCTTGGCGATTTTCTCAGGAATTTTTAAGTCGTTTACTGTTCTGATAATTTGATCACATATAAATTCCTTCTCTTGATGGTGTCTCACATAGTTATTAGTTTTTCTTTACTTACTTTGTTGTTTTATTTTCTGTTTAATATTAAGTTATTTGTCTTAAATTTCCTGATGTCTTCCATTGATTGAATTCTCCTTTGCTTACTTAATGCATTTTCAATTTCTTTTTAGTATTAGCATTTCAAGTAAGTTATGAATATACTCATGTTTTCATCCCTAAATGTTGCTGACTTGTCACTATTCAACTTGTGTTTGTACTTACATAATTTTATGCTGTTTGTTAGCCTGAAGCAATGTAAGTTTTTTATAGGAGGTGCCCAATTAGGACATTTTTTTGCGTGAAATCACCGATCGACAAAATATTAATCATCTAGGTTTGTAATTGCTAATTTTGAATGGTTTATACTTTTTCAGTTGTTCTTGTATTGTTTTTAATTTGTCCTTGTATTGTTCTTCTTTTTTCTTCTTGAGTCTTGTCTGAGCTTTCCTTTGTCTCTCAGTCTGAGCTTTCCTGTTGGGACCTAAGAATAATCCTTTTGAATTTGTTTTTAGATGATTTTTCTTTTAGTTTTTCTCAGGAAGATTTCTGGTCTTGTGTTGTGATCACTTGCTTGAGATAGGTTGTCCATGTGTATGTGTGTGTGATTTAGTCTTTGAGGCATTTTGTTGTTATTGTATTTATTTGTTGATTGTATATTCATTTGCTATGCCATGTTGTTACTTTAATATATCTTGGTTAAGAATTGGTGTGCTACTTGGCTGGCATTTTAGGAAACACTGAGATGAATTTGATAGCATGACATGAGTCTTTTATTGGTGGTCATTGTGGTAGTTGCATAATTTGATGTCAATTTAAAAGGATTACAAGTGGAGGGGTGGAGTCTAGTGTGTCAATCAGATCAGAACCAATGAGATCTCAGGGTAGGCATTGGCTTCTCCTGAGAATTCTGAGAAATCTCGTATTTCTTCTTGGAGGTAGGAGACATTGTCTCCCTACTTCACTCACTTGGAGACACTCTTCTGACAAGACACATGGTGCCATGCCTTGGGAGCTGGAGAAGCCACATGGACCTACTCTGACACAGCCCTGAAGCTGGAGAAGCTACATGAAGACCTCTGCCAGCACTGAGATACTTACAATGCCAGTAGAACCAAAGGCTTTTTACCCACTGGCCACCAATGACCAATATGGGTGCTGGTACACTCCTGGAAGCGCAGGACCAGTTCTCTTGCAATGTTACTTTAATAATTTAAAATGAAAAAAAAATTTTAAAATGACAGTGTTGTCATGGTTGGCAGTTCACCACTGTATATTTCTCCTTGTTCACTGTTTCTGCTCAGTCTCTTCCTCTCATCGGTGTTTGATCTACTTCCTGATCCTTTCCTTTGATGCTCTATTTTCTAGTGCTGTCATCCATAGTGATTGCCCTTGACCTGCCCTGACTCACCATCTTCCACAGCCTTACAGATCAGCGTGAAGTGAATGAAGAGCCTCATTTTCATAGCATTCTCTTCCTAATTGAGTCTCTGACATCAGCTCTCTAACTCTTCCCCCTCCCTTCCCTGCCTGTCCTCCTTCATGAGCCCTTGATAAGTTGCAGATTATTATTTTCATCTCTTACACCATCCTGAGTTGTCCCTCACTCACTTTTTCATTGCTGATCCCCCTGGGAGAGGGTTATATGTTGAACCTTGTATTCAATTCCCCCTTTCTCCTCCCACCCTCCTCTAATCTTCCTGGTATCTCTCCTCTTATTGCTGCCCCTGAGGAGGCCCAGGCTATTATCCATGCAGTGTGCATGTCTTGGTCTAATCTGATTTGTAGGGTAAAATTAAGGTCATGGTAGTTGGCGGGAAGGAAATACCAAAGAACTAGAGCAAAGTTGTGTTTCATTGGTGTTATACTTCTCCTGATTGACTTATCTCTTCCCTGTAACCCTTCTGTGGGGGGATGTTCAATTGTCTACAGATGGGCAATGGGTCTCCATTCCATGCCACACCCTCCCCTGCCCCCCTGACTCATCCCCAATTCACATTGGGTATGATTTTTTTCTGAGTTTTAAATGCTTGATACATGATCCCATCAACACCTCATGATCACATAGGCTGGTGTGCTTCTTCTATGTGGGCTTTGTTGCTTCAGAGGTAGATGACCTCTTGTTCTTCAAGCCTTTAAGATACCAGACATTATATCTTTGGATAGTTGGGTTTTCTTCGCCACATTTGCTTATGCACCTGTTTTGTCTTCAGCGATCATGTCAGGGAAGGTGAACATCACAGAATGCCATGTTACTAGAACAAAGTGTTCTTGTGTTGAGGGAGTCCATGAGTTGAGGTCCAATGTCCATCTGCTACCATAATACTTTATAAATAAATATATGTACATAGATCTGTTCCCCCATCATTATATATAAGTGTATTTACATATGTAAATGCCTGTATTTAGACCTCTATAAATGTCCTTTGCCTCCTGGTTCTTTCCTGTTTCCTTTTACTTTCCTCTTGTCCCACTGTCATGCTTGGTCTTTACTCAGGTTCAGTGATTCCTTGCTGCTGCATGGTTGAGCATAGAATTTAAAGTTGGATTTTATAGTTGCTCAACAATGGCATCAGGTCTACAGGTCTTCATGTTTCTCAGGTCCCTTCATTCTTCCATCAGTAATCCTAGCTCGGCCAAAGGCTGATTTTCTCATAGTTGTCAAAAGACAGAAGGTCCCAGTCAGAACTATATTTTTAGCACTCACACCTAAGAAAAGAAAAATAAAAACTTTTCTCACAAATCATATGTACAACTTTTATCTTAAACTCAATTGAACGCATATAGGTTATGTGTCTGCTCTGGGACTGTCATGATCCATGTGATTGATTTCAACCAGGTTTCTCAAACACTCTTTTTTGTTTTTTTTTTCTTAACCTTCCTTTAAAAAAAAGCTGTAATTATTTAAGTCACTTATTTATTATTAATTGGGAGTTAGCCCATATACCATACAATTTCATAGTTCAATCTCATCAATCAGAATTGTACAATAACTACCACAATCAGTTTCTAAACATTTCTTCCTATCATCTCCTTTTTACACTACCCCCATTCTAGGCCCACCCCACCAAAACCCTTATTCTACTTGCTGTCCCTATGGGTTTACGAATTCTATGTTTCATACCGCAAAACCCAGAAAGACATATAGCACAACTTCAAGAGGGGGACCTCTGATGGCATAACACTTTTGAAATACACCCTAATGTAAACTAACAAAAACAAAATAAAGCAGAATGTCCATCACAGGTTTGCCAGATTAGTATGTACCATAATACAGCATGTTTGTCTGAAAGTTCACCAATCTTAGTACAGCTATCTTCTGCTTCCTCAGATACCACAATTTTTTGACTTATATATTCAATTTACAAGTGTGTGAGATCAATTTTAGATCACCCAGTGGAGTTCCAGCATGGGTCTCATTGATGCAGCATGGGTCAAATGCAACCCATTTGGGGCATACCCCCAAAGCCACTACCCTGGAGGGTCACTCCAAGCTTTTTCAGGCATTCTTTCCTGCAACTGGAAGCCCATCTTCCCTCTTTTCCTACCAACAGACATGCATCTGTGTTTCCCCAGATGTGTCACAAGCTCTGATGGAATTACTGTTTGCTTTTGTGGATCAATACTCATGTCATTTTTAGATCTAGGATCCTTTCCTAAGGTATCATTGATATTACACAGTGGGGAAAGAGGACTTGAACATAGTCTCCCGTAAAATTGAAAATCATTTTATAGTGATAATGAGAGAGAGAGAGAAAGAGAGAGAGAGAGAGAAGTGAGAAAGTGAGTGAATGAGTGAGTGTGAGAGAGAATACAGGGAAGAGAGAAAAGAGAACTAAACAAAGCATAAAATGGATGTTCAAGTCTGTCTCACTGGATCACTATGATTAAAAACTGACTCAACCACATTCCTAACAACTAAAGACAGAGTGATGCAATAGGGAATATTCATGCTGATATTCAACTGATAAGGAGATTAATTTTTGTTAGATTTTTTTTGCTGCACACCAACTGGGATGAATAAAAAGAAGACAGTAATTTGTGTTGTGCTATTTTTCTTTCTCTTTTTCGTATGTGGGTGCTCTGGCATAGCTTACTTCTTCAATCTTACTCTCAAGACCATCATTGGGTTTCCCTAAACAGCAGAAAATTTAAAGAAAACACAAACAGGCTGAGCTCCGATGGTGTAGTGGTTGAGTGCAGGCCCACTGGCTGGGCAGTTCAAATCCAGCAGCAGCAAGGCTGGGTAACTCCCACGACCACCAGAGGGCAGTTATGCCTCCCCCACAAAAAAGAAAACACAAGCAAACATATTTTTTTAGGTTGAGATTTCCCAAACCACTTGTTCAGAGTCATACAAAACATGTTGTATTGTCCATGTACTTCTCACCCAGTTTTACAAATTACATTTCTGTTAGTTCTCAAGAGTTTAAGAAAGTGACCAACATAGGTCCCAACTCCATTCTTCAGTAAAATAAATGACATTTAAGGGATTAAAATAAAAAAGGAATGGTTTAGCAGAAGTGGCAGCTCATATTTCTTCAGTGGAATACTTTGGTTAGAGACTATTTCAAAATGAGCTTTAAAAAGTCAACTACAATAGGGGAAAAGTTTTGAAAGGGAGATGAATGCAGGAGTTTAGTACTGTGGGGCTAGGTAGTACAGGAAGGTTATTAGAAAATGAATCTATTTTAAAGCTGGAATGTTATACAAGGTATGCTGTATAATTTAGCCTACAATGATGTTCAGATAAGCAGCATTAAAATTACTCTATGTGAAACTCTGATGAAATGTTCTGATAAGAGACAAAGAGAGATGGATGGTTGTAAATGAAACTCAAAAAGTAAAATTACTGCTTTATTTGGGTGTGAGGAGAATGAAGTGATTGCTGGTACTTTCCAATATTAGTGCTGATTTATCTTCAAATCTTCTGCAGACTCTGTGAAGTGTGGTACGTGTGGTTCCTTTCCTTCTAAGGAAAAGATTTGCAATGCATAGAGGAAGGTTCCATCAACACTTTGGGAATGCTCTGGCTTATTGCCTTTGCCCCTGCAGAGCATGCTATGGTATTCCCTTGAGTCTCCAGTGAATTCTCCTATAGATGGTGGAGCTATTTAAAGAAATGCTTAGACAAAAAGAGGACTCTAGCTAGCGTGGCCATAACATCATGATAAATGAAAAAAAAGACTTTTGAGAATTTGATTTTGCTTGAATCATCAATCTGTGCTGATGGGACCAGTAATCAAGCAATCAAACAAACCCCATTGGGTAAAGCTCCTGCACAAGATCTCTTTAAAGTGTTGAAGAGCAAGGATGTCACTTTGAGGAGTAAGGTATCCTTGACTCAAGCCAAGGTATTTTCCAATCATGGCATACAAATGGATACCACCTGCCATCTGCATTCCACCGCTCAGCAAAATGGATTTTTCCCCCCACATTAATGTGTTTAAACGTTTTGCAAAACAATATTATCACCTTCTAAGTACTCTCCATTAAACTAAATACATTTGTCAAATCTGTGATACCATTCTTGGAAACACTTTTCAAACTCATCTGTTTGGATAGCCAAGGAATTTCGCTCGTTTTTTTCTTCACCTCTTCTATGTTATCAAATCACTGTCCTTTCATTTCTCTTTTCATTTGTGGAAACAAAATGACATCACATGGAGCAAGTAAGGTGAATAAGTTGAATCAGGTGAGTAAGTTGTGTGTGGCAAGAGAGACATGCTATTTTTTGCCCAAAACTGATGGACTGAAATGGCTGCATGAATAAGTGCTTTGCTGTGGTGGCAAAACCAGCCCTCCTGTCTGTTACAAATCAGAATATATAAATATATACATATACATATATCTCACTGTTACAAAATCTTTTAGAACCTCTATATAGAGAGTCTGACCTGGTGGATGAACTTCAATTGCACTATGAGTTGACATTTTTGTCCACTTGGAAAGTTCACAGGAATCCAGAACAAAGTTTGTCCTTGTGTTAGTCTGGGTAGACTAGAGAAACAAATTCATAAGCATGCATATGCACATAAGGGAAAGGTTTATATACAAGACGAATTGAACATTGAGAAAGCATCCCAGCCCAGTCCAAATCAAGATCATAAGTCTGATATTAGTCCATATGTCCAATATCAATCTATAAAATCCTCTTCAGATTCACAAACACATGCAATGATGCTGAATGAAGGAGAATCACAAGCCACTGGGTAGAAAGTCTTTGGATCCAGTGATGTTGTAAGCATCTCAGCATTGGCAGGAGTCTCCATGTGCCTTCTCTAGATCCAGGTTTCTAGTCACATCAGGGAAGGTCCATGTGGCTTCTCCTCAGGGAGTTTGCACAGGGAGCCAATTTTGTCAGTCAAGTCTCTCAGGCAGCAAGTGTTGTCAGTGGAAAGTCCCCAAGGAAGTAAGAGAGTGTCTCCTGATTCCAAGAAGGAAGTACCAGGCTTCCAAGAATTCTCAGAAGAAGGCCATGCCCACACAGAAGTCTCATTGACCATCTCCAGATTGACAGACTAGACTCCACCTCCACACTCTCAATCCTCAAAGTGACACTAGATTAGGTGACTGACACAGTCCTCAATCCACATCTCATCTTTTTTGAAATAAGAAAATCATACATATAATTGAGTTTCTCCCATAGTGCTACCATTGTAAGCTGTGTTCAACATCACATTTTTCCAGAGCAAGAAACAACATTTTGTAGCCACATGTTGTTCTGTTAAATTGGCCATCACACAAAATGAAGTTCTAGCAAAACTGCTTTTATGAAAAAAAAAATTCCTGTGACCAGAAAGATCCCTCCCAGGCGAGGTCACTAGGTGCAATAACTCAGAGTGAGTTGCTGGATGATTGCTTGCCTACTGGGAAAAAAGCAGGCACTAAAAAAGCTCTACCGAGTGCAGCTTTTTTTCTGGTTTTATTCTTGTCCCCCCTCATATATATGTGAATGTTGGACATGGAATAAGGAAGATTGAAGAAGAATCTATGCGTTTGAATTATAGTGGTGCTGAAAAATATTGACAGTTTCATGGGTTACTTGTCTTGGAAGCAGTACAGGAGAATTTTGTGTGAAAGAAGAGACTTGGTGTCATATAGTTTAGTCATGTTTTTAGAAGAGACCAATCCCTAAAAAGGGTCACCATGCTTGGGAAAGTAGAAGAAAGGAGAAAAAGAAGACTTTTTGAGGAGATGGATTAGCTCAGTGGTTGAAGCGATGGGCTCATGTCATTTGTGGAAATGACAGGGCACCACGTCGTGTTTAGTTCTGTTGTATACTTTGAGTGGGAACTCACTCAAAGACACCAAACAACCATGTATTAATCTCTGTAGCAGGGAGTATAAATTCTCTCTCTATTTCTAGCTTTGTTCCATTATTTCTCGTGTCCCTTTTTTCTGTTTCTGAAGCAACATTTTGAACTGGGAAACCTACATGCAGTAAGTCCTCTGCAGGGCTAGATATTGCCCTCTCGTGCCCGAGTCTTCCTTCCCGACTTTGTGGTGGCCACTTATATCTGAGCAGCCATTCAAGGGAAACACGGAGAGACCGCTCCATTTCAGGAAGCAGGGCTGCCACTCTCTATAACAGAAATGTTTTTTTGATGTTAGAGCCCCAGAGGGCCTGTTACAGATGTGGAGCAGTCTCCTACTTCTTGGTAACCTACTTCTTGGCTCCACTGCAAAGAATCTTCTGCGGAACTTCATACCACTCTTGTAGTCAACAATTACAGGGTATGGGCGAGACTAGGATACTCCAAATGGATCCCCAAAGAGGTCTGCCCTTTTGCTATCCGACCTCCCCCTGTCCCATACCTACTTTAGTAAGCAGGTGGTAGGTGCAGCTTCTACTCAAGATGTCGACTTCCTTAGAACATGGCAATCTCAGTGAAGTGTTTTCAGTCCTGACCAGCAGAAGTAGCCAGCATATCTGAATTGACTCCCAGAGTGATCTGTTCCCTTGGTTCTGAAAGGCTAAGCCACAGGGTATGCAAGGAAACAGGCCGAGTGCTGACTATGAGCACAGACTCCACTGCAGGGTACTTCCGG
This sequence comes from Nesogale talazaci, assembly GCA_004026705.1. NCBI lineage: Eukaryota > Metazoa > Chordata > Mammalia > Afrosoricida > Tenrecidae > Nesogale > Nesogale talazaci. The sequence goes on from PVJH01012187.1 coordinate 30,422, forward strand.
CAGCAGTTTACAGTAGTCGGGTCATGTGGAGTGGTGGTGGTTTCCTCTGCAAAAACCTGCAGGCAGTTCTGCCTCATTGAGTTTCGAGCAGAAGCTTCAGGTCCGATCTCTTTGCAGAGGCAGAGGGTGAGGCAATTCAAAAAGTGTGTTCTTTGCTGGTGTTGTTTCCCTAGTTTACAACAGCTAGCACCCCATGAGTTGGGGGGAGTGGGGAGAGACTGTGTAATTAATTAAAAGCTAAAATTAAAAAGAAAATATTTTCCAGCATGTGATTCTTTACTATATGTGATTTGTTTCCACCACTATACTTTGGTCTCGATTCAGAGTCTTTTAGGGCTGGACACCATACCTTCCTGCTGGATAGTTGTATTTTGTGCAAGAGGATTATAATGATAATCTGTTTATGCCACCATCTTCACAGAATACGGTGAGTAGATTTACAAAGTAGCAAAATATTTTCTATATATGCATATTTTGAACTTTTAGAGATTTTTCCCAATTCTGAGATAAACACCTTCTTCTATTTTCTATAGTTGTCTATATTCTGTTATATAGAGACCTATATTTATTTTATTTTACTATGAATAATTTGTACCAATTCAATTTACCCAATAGCTTGATATTCAAATAATCATAAGCTAAGTTTTTCCATATTTGTAGTTGGATTTCAGTTTGTTTTATTGATCTATGAGGATGAGTCACAAGTATTGCTACTCAGATTCTTTTTCCTTAAACTGCCATTACATTATCATTAGAAATTGGATGGAAATAGAGGTGTGGACATTCAGTTCAGTTGAACTGTAATCTTTGCCCATACCACATGATTATGACTATTGTAGTCTTATAAACTCAACCCGCTGCTGTCAAGGCAATTCTGAGTCATAGCAGCCCTGTAGGTTAGAGTAGAACTGCACAATGGAGAGCACCAAGTGTAAGTCTTTATGGAAGCAGAGCGTCATGTCTTTCTACCAGGGAGCGGCTAAGGGGATGTAGCTGCCAACCTGTTAGTCAGCAGCCCAGCACCTCACCACTGTACCCCAAAGGTGCTTTGTAGCTTCACAGTAAGTCATAAAAGCAGGCTTGTTTTACTATTTCAAAATTGTTTTAGCTATTCTATCTGTTTGCCTTTCTATATAGATTTTAGAATCTACAAATAATCCTACTGGGGTTTTGATTAATACTGCATTATCTGCAAAGAAATTTATGGAGTCTGACATCTTTGTTCTGCTAAATTTTCTAATTGATGAACATAATATGCCTCTCCATTTATTTAGGTCTTCTATCTTGCATTACTGTTTTGTAGTATTCAGCATACAGACCTAAAATATATTTTATTAACTTTATACCTATGTATTTCATTTTGGGCAGAACTAGGATAAACAGTGTCATTAAAAATTTCTCTTACCACCGGTCCACTGTCCGTATGTAGAAACATGATTGATTTTTTTTGTTATGTTGAACTTGTTTTCAGCATCATCAAATTCACTTATTAGTTTTAGGAAGTATTTTTTCTTATGTAGGTTCACCAGATTTTCTATGTAGGTAATAACTTGATCTATAAGTAAGCATGTTGTTAATGATCCTTTCTAATTTGAATGCTTTAATTTCATTTTCTTGTATAGCTTCCTGTCTAGAGCTTCCAACAAAAAATTGATGAGGAGTGCTATATATGGCTAGATTTTAATTTTTCTCAATTTTATGGTGAAGCTTTCAAATTTTCACTAAGTATGGTGTTAGCAAAATGTTTTTGAAGATGTCTTTTATCATGTTAAGGAAAGTCTTTCATATTCTTACTTTACTGAGAGGCTTGCATTATACATAGATAGTAATTTGGATGACTGAAAAAGACCCCAAACCATATTGAAAAAGCAAGCTGAAGCAATGAAGGAGTCAGTCCTACACTTTTTTTTGGTGAGATAGCACTTCAGGCAAATGAAGAAATGTGTGTGAAGCTCCTGATGTCTGCTGGGGAAGAGTTTGGCTATTCATTAGGAAGGCAGCACAGTGAGAGAAGGATTCATTCAGAGAATAGCTGAAAGCAAGATGGCCTAGGACCTGGATGCCTGGTCAAACCTTGGCATGTTCTTTTTAGTGATATAGGAAGCACATGAGTCAAGGATTGACATGATTTAACTTATATTTCAAAAGTTCACTTTCACTGTGAAGTAGAAAATAGACTGCAGGAGAGTGAGGATGATTCCAGTTGGTCAGATAAGAAATGACTGATTCTTGCAATATTAGCTAGCTGAGTGATGACTTGTAGTAGGGTAATGACAATGGAAGTAGTGAGATTTTTGGACACAATCTGAAAGTTGCAAAGACAAAATATGCCTGTGTATTGGATGTGGATTTTAAGAGAAAAAACAAATGTGAAGGATACTTACAAAATTTCAGAGGGCCCTGGTAATTGGAAAGAGCCCTCATGGCACTGGGTTGTGCAGAGGATGCTCACCACAAGGCCAGCAATTTGAACCCACCAGTCACTCTTCAGGACAAAGTTGAGACTGTCTGTTCTCATAGATTTATAGCCTCAGAAATCCCTGGAAGCAGTATTACTCTGGGCTATGTGTTGGAATCAACCCAGTGACATTGGGTTTTCTTGGTTCAGGAATTGGATAGAAGGAGTTATTAAGTACTGAGAAGGGAACATGTAGGAAAGAATCAGGTCTGAATGCTTACATGCTTCCCAGTTGCCAAAGAGTTGATTCTAACTCATAGCGACCCCATGTGAATGGAGTAGAATTGCCTTCCAAAGAACTTTCGTCGTAGTGGTGACTTCTCCAGTGACTATTGCTTGGCCCTTTTCCCAAGGAAGCTCACAGTGGGTTCAGTCCAAGTGTTTGGTTAGTAGCCCAGGGCCTACCATTTTTATCACCCAGGAACTCTTTAATATGTGCCATGTGCTACTTTAAAAGCATTGAACTTTGATTATTATTATTTTAAACAGTTATTGGAACATATTTAAACAACTATTGGCACATATAAATAAACATTAGTTCAATAGATCATTCAATGATGACTAAAATTTCATGAGGTGGCTATTATGAATACCTCCCCACTTTTCTCCATAAAATGAAGCAGACACAGAGAGACTAGGTAACTTGTTGATTGTACACAGCAAGGAGCAGAATCAGAATATAGAACTAAAGCATTATAACTTTAGCATCTATGCCTTTTGCCACAAACTAAAAATGTCTTCTTATGCTTGTCATACCCTGTCTGTTTGTAGATATGTCTCCTTACTCATTATAAATGTTATTTAATTCTCTTTTCTCCTTTTATCCTTGATTAGACTTCTTAAAGTTTTGTATATTCTGCTAGGTTGTTTTTGTTTTGTTTTGTATTTGAAGAACCAGACTGATTTTATTGAGCCATTCTGTTTTTGTTTTCTATTGCATTAATTTTTGCTTTTATCTTTATTAATTCCTTTCCCCCTCTTTCTTGGGGGTTATTTTGTTATTCATATTTTTTGTTTCCACAAAATAAAATGAACAGAGATTATGAATGAGACAAAAGGGTTAGGAAAAGGGGAGGAATATTTTTAGTCTAGGTGAGGGAGTAACAAATATAACATTTGTAAATACATATCACAGTATTTTTAGAATATTAAGCTTGCAGAAATTTAAGTGATATTCTAATTAAAATAATATTACATTAAATCTGTTTAAACTTATCACAAAGAAACTGTCTATCAGGAGGACTATTTTAAAATGTAATAGCAGGAAAAGATAATGATAGAATTTAGTGAAATTAGTCGTGATAGAACATCAAAATGAATTCAGAGTGATCTTTTCTGACTTTGGCAAAAAGGAGATGTAGGAACAGAACCTTCTCTTCTTCATGTGCAACAGTTTCTCTCTCTCTCTCTCTCTCTTTCACACACACGCACACACGCACACACACCAGCATCCATTATTATTCCTTAATACTAATTCCTTAAACTTAATACTAATAAAAGCAATTAGGACTCCATGAAAATTAATTGACTCTGGGTGGACAAAGGATATCAAGCAAAGGGCCTAATGGTGCCAGATCACATCAGCCATGAATATTGTACTAAAAACATGCTCAATAATTGACATAAGAACCTAATTAGTATATTCCAACATGTGAAACAATATTCTAAGACCTCAATGCAACACTATTTCAGAAATTAGAATGTGTCTCAAATCTTCTCTTATTTCCACTTCTCCCTTCTCTGTCTCTATTTCTTTCTCTCTTTTTCTTGTATCCTTCCTTCTCTAGTCTTCTTTAATTAGAACCATTCAGCAACCACGAGCTGCAGTAAGTGGGAAAATAGAAGGTACAGGACCCAGTGGTTAGATGGTTTGTGTGTTTTCCATCTGTAAATTTCTAAGATGACACTTGTTTGTGTGGCATAGGGGATATTTCTAAGGTTGTGAAAATTCCTTGATAGGTTGTTCTTTTCTGATTTCCTTTGATCTGAGTGGACATCTCTTGGGTTAGGACCCTTTCTCAGATCGTGACATTTAGACTTACATTTTTAGCCTCTTAGAACTATCGTCTTTTGGTGAAGGTCTTTGTTCGGACAACCTCTGGCTGCATTTGTTATACTGGATTTGTCAGGACAAATCCCAAATGACTGCATTGTCTGGCGCTGCTCACAAACAGTTGGTCAATTCTCACACCTTCTAGACATGCAGATAGGAGGCAAGTTGTGGTCCACAGACCATTTAACTTTTATGGGTGTATGTTAGGTGCTTGGCTCTCTTAGGCTGGGTTCTATAGACACATAAGCACAAAAATAGAAGGAAAGAGGGAAGGAGGAGAGAGAGAGAGAGAGAGAGAGAGAGAGAGAGAGAGAGAGAGACTTGTATCTAGAAAATGACACACAATTGCAGAAGTAGACAAGTGCAGTTAAGTCCAGGCAGTTTCCAAGTAAATGGGTCAGATGTTAAGCTAGAGTCTTTGCTTATTTGTATACCTTTGAGGGTCAATGAACCCAAGAACAGCAGAAACATCACAGACTGGTGGCTACATAGGCAAATAACTCTAAGGTCAGCAAGTCAAAGGATAAGATAATATTAGTTCCTGGGATTCACAGGCAACATTACAGGTTGTTGGCTCAAGAATTGAGGCTTGATGAGTTTGATGCAGAATCTAGAACCAGCAAAAAACACAAAGAAGCTGTTCCACTTATGTGGAAATTAGTTCATGCTTCCAGGGAAGTTTTCAATAGCATCGGAATTATGAGCTGAGTAAAGGAAAGGCGTTTCTGTCCACCTTAATCTTCTTACAAATGATTGCTCACAGAGGATTCCATTATGAAGTTGATTACATTGTGTTAGGTCATATCATGGGGGATTACTTGGCTTTAACTGCAACCTCCTGAGCGTCTTGGTCTAGTTAAGTTGAACCCCAACCCAAATCACACAGCCCCTCATGACTATTAATGTAAAAGAAGACACTTCAACATTCTATCATTTCTGAGTTGTCTTCCCCCCACCCCAAAAAGTGGTGGTAGTGATTTTTTGATGGTGGTGAATCTATCTTGCATTACTAAGCACTTCCTATTTCAACCATTTTTTACAAGCACAGTTCAGTGACATTAATTATGCTCCCTATGTTGTTTAGACACCACTACTATGTATTTCAGAAAATCTCATCACTCTTAAAAGAAACTCAGTACATCACTGACCAATACTTCCTTAAGGTCCCAGCCCACCTGTCTATAGTTCGTTAGGTGTCATATAGTTGGTTTCAAATCATTGTGACACTATGCACACAGAAGGAAACACTGCCTGGCCTTATGCCCTCTGTACAATCATTGTGATGTTCAACTCCATTGTTGCAGCCACTGTGTTGATTCATCTCGTGGACCACCATCTTCTTTTTCACTGATGCTTCACTTGACCAAGTGTGATGCCCTTTTCCAGGCACTGGCCTTTCCTTGTAACATTTCTAAAGTATGTGAGACAAAGTCTTACCATCCTCACTTCTAAAGAAGATTTTGGTCATACTTCCAAGCCAGATTTGTTCATTCTATTGGCAAATTGGCATTTTTCAATATTCTTCACCAATACCATAATTCACATGCATCAATTCTTTTGTAACCTTCCTTATTTATTGTCCAATCTTTACATGCATTCAAGGCAATCGACAGTAGCATGGCTTGAATCATGCATATTTCAGTCTCCAAAGTGACTTCCTTGTTCTTCAACGATGTCCTTAAAGAGGTCAACACATTCAACAGGACCTAAAAGAGGTCCTGTGCAGATTTCCCCTCAACTTAGCTGGTGGGCTTGAAATGCTGATTTTGCACTATCACCCCAAATTAAAACCTATATATGACCAGAGATTGCTTCCTACTTGCCTTGGGATGATAAATCAGCATTTCTTTTTTCTTTTTTTCTCTTTTTCTTTTTTGGGCATCACTGCCCTGGTGGGAGGAGGAAATAAGTCTGTATTTCTATGTATTGGACTACACCAATTTTTTAGATATTGGACTATACCAAGATATTTTATATAAATGATGTATTCATCATCCTTTAGCATCTGATTTATTTCATGCAGCCTAAACTTTTCAAAGTTCATTGGCTATTGTATTGATACATCACACTTCACTTATTCACTCCTCTGTTGAAGGATTTGCTCCCATCTTCTGCCTATTGTCAAGCTTTCATAAATAAATATGGATCAACAAGTATTTGAGTTGCTTTCAAGTCTTTGGGGGTTACTTAAAAGTGGATTTGCTATGTTGTTTTCTTAACTTTTTGAAGCCCTTAACACTGTTTTATAATCCCATTAGCAGCTCATAAGGTTCTAATTTCCCCACATCCTGTCCAATATTTGTTGTATTACATTTTTTGATAGTGTTCATGCTGAGTCTATCTCACTTCATAGCAATACAATGTGTATCAGAGCAGAACTGCTTTCTCTTCAGGATTTCTGATAGGGGTTTTATAAAGATAACTGGATCTTTCTTTTAAATTACCTCTGGATATATACAAATATCCAACATTTTGGTAAGCATCCAAGAAGGTTAATCATTTGTGTTACCCAAAATTGCCCCTAAAGCTATCTTTATGGGTGTAAAGTGGTATCTCATTGTGGTTTTAGGTTTCTAATGACTAATGAAGTTCAGAGAAGAATTGGTACATGAATTGTGAATAATATTGAAAGTTCCATGGATTTCCAGAAGAACATAAAAAAATCTATCTTAGATAAAGTAAAACTAGAATGCTTTTTAGAGGAGAGAATGATGAATCTTTGTCTTGTGTACTTTGAACATGGCAGGAGGAACCAGTCCCTAGAAAAGGACACCATGCTGGGAAAAACAGAGTCAGTGAAGAGGAGAAAAGCTGTAAGGGAGATGAACTGACACAGGAGCTGAAACAATGGGTTTAAATATAACAACTAAAGGATGGCACAAGACTTTGAGTGTTTTGTTCTGTTGTACCTAGGGTCCCTATTATTTGGAGCTGACTTAACAACAATGACTAATGAAGCTGAGCATCTATTCATGTTCTCACTGGCCCTTTTAAATATTATCTTTTGCTGTTACGGAGTAGGAGATGTTTCTATATTCTAAGCAATAAAACTTTATGGTTATGTATACCTTCCAAAATTTTCTCCTAATTTGCAGGTTGTTATTTTATTTTATTGATAAAGTCTTTTGATGAGCAAGTGGTTTCAATTGTGTGGTAATCCCGCTTATCTATTTAATGCTTTGTTGCTCATGTTTTGGGTGTCATATTTAAGAATCCATTGTTGAAAACTGGATCCAAAATATTTTCCTAGGTTATACTGAGTAGTCTCCTTGACATTTCTCTCATTAGCTTTGGGATTAGAAGACGGAAACTTTCCCAATCCTCCCTTTGCATATTTTAGCAAATAACATCTTTGTAGAAAGACATTGCTCCATTATTCTCCTTGTTTCTGTTACCTTGATAGTAACACATGGACATTCTTGAAGTCAGGGATGTGAAGATTCCAGAGTCACTCAATAGCTCTTCAACAAATCCCTTTGAAAACTGTGTTGGTGATGCATATGCCTCAACTGATATAACCAGGATATTTAAATATGACTCAACAAGAAAGACGTCTGCTTCTTTTCATCCAACAGCTCAAGTTGGGCAGTGGTCCTAGGTTAGGGATATGGCACTTGAGGGCTCAGTTCTGCTCTACATAGACATTCAGGGATTGAAGCTGATGGTGCTTCTGCCACCATTGACATGGAACTCCCTTGGGTGTTGCTATCCCACTCAGTTGGAAGAGGAAAAGAGCAAGGAGGAGTGTATGAGTGGTGTTTTTATGAGCAAGGTCTAGAAGGGGCACATAGCACTTACCATGCATCATTTGCTAGTTTATTGGCCACTACCTCAATTACAAGGGTGACTTAGAAATGAAATCTCATTGTATGTATAGTAAAAGCAGGATGTGGATTTTGGTGACCAGGGAGCAATTGCTGTAATTTTGCTCTTCATGTCAAAGTTTCACTCTATAATTTTTCCACTTAGGTGATTGTTCAAAACTACATCTTGTTAATGGGCTTTGGGTCTCTACTCTGCCCTTCTCCTCAATCCCATTGATATGATTTTGTTTGTTTGGGTTTTTTTGATTGCTTGGTTTTGGGTGTTTGGTGCCTAATACCTAATCCTAACTACAACTCACGATCACACAGGCTGGTATGCTTCTTTCAGGTGGTCTTTGTTGCTTAGATGGCTGCTTATTTATCTTCAAGTCCTTAAGACCCCAGACACTATGTCTTTGGATAGCTGGGCACCATCAGCTTTCTTCAGCACATGTGCTTATGCACCCATTTTGTCTTCAGCGATCATGTCAGGGAAGGTGGACATCACAGAGTGCTGTGCTAGTAGAACAAATTGTTCTTGCATTGAAGGAGTATTTGAGTGGAGGTCATCTGCTGCTATAATACTTTAAACATAAATATATGTACATAGATCTATTCCCGCATCATAATATATAAATGTGTTTACATAGATACATGCCTGTATTTAGACCTTTATAAATGTCCTTTTCCTCCCAGTTCTTTTCTCTATTTCCTTTTACTTTTCTCCTGTTGTGCCATCATGTTTGGCCTTCATTCAGATTTTGGTAATTCCTCTAGACTACATTTCCCTTAATCAACCCTCCCTCCCACCCCCACAGCCCTGTCCAAGCATCCTATGCCCTCCTCACCATTAATTTTAGATCACTTATTCTTCCCTTGCCCCTGGGTTTGTTGGAATCCCCACCTTTTCCCCCATCTCCCCCTCTCCCATGTCCCCCCAGAATCGTCGGTCATGTTGTTCTCTCCTTGGGATTGTTCATCCCGTCTATCTTGTCCATATAGACATGCATAGACAATAATATGCTCAAAAAGCAAACAAAACTATAACAAAAAGAGAAGACATAAAACAGCAACTAATACAACAAAATAAATTTTAAAAATTCACAAACAAACAACAACAAAAATTGAAAAGTCATCCAACAGTTCCAGGTTTCCCTCTCAGAAGGGCCACCAGGAAGAGATGAGCCAGATAGGGTGCAGTAATGTAGCACTAATGAAACACACAAACCTTCCTCTAGTTTTTTAATACTTCATCCCCACCCATCCACCCCCACTATCATGACCCCAATTTCATCTTTCAAATCTCACTAGGCCAGAACATGTATACTGGTACAGATAAGAGCTCATGATATAGGGGATCCAGAACAGATAGAACCCTCAGGATCAATACGGGGAGAACAGAGGGGCAGGGAAGGAGAGTAAGGGGGAACCGATCACAATAATTGATGTATGGCTCCCCCTCCCAGCGGGAGGGACAGCAGAAAACAGGGTGAAAGGAGACAGCTGTAAGTGTAAGACATAAAAAAAAGGAATAGTTTAATTTATCAAGGGGATATGTGGCAGAGAGAGAGCCGGACAGGGAGGGGAGACAGAGTTGATACCAAGGGCTCAAGTAGAAAGAATAAGTACACATATGTACAGATGTGCTTGACACAATGGAGATATATATGGATTGTGATAAGAGCTGTAAGAGCCCCCAATAAAATAAAAATGAAGCAACCCCCCACATTTTAGACAACTCATGCTTGCATTTCTCAAAATTCAGTCATACAAGAGACTGTGATATTCCTTGACATCTCAATATACTTTTCCAAATTCTCTGCTTCACACACAATAGCCTCTCCACCCAGTCCAAAGGCTGTCGCCAAAACACCAAGTATGGCCTATCTGTGCATTACAGATTCACACTCAAATCATCCACAAAACTGTGACTTGCAGCTTGCTGTCTGAAGGCTCAGGCCAGACCCTCACCTGCAGCAGGAAGCCTCTACTCTGTGGCAGATACTTCTCTTCAGAAAACTTTGGATTCATTCAGAGTTGTTTCAAAAACTCTTCCCCTTCACTAATTGGCACAGCTGTCTGTCCTTATGCGCATAGCTCTCTCCCCCTGAAGACTAGGAAGGCATACCTTAGCTAGAGTTCACTATTCTTGCTGGCACTGGATATTTTTGTTGTTAGTGACACCATGCATAACTGAACTAAATAGTACATGGACCTCTGCCATCCCCACGATCAGTTGTGGATTAGACTTTGTGATCTATAAGGTTTGCATTGAGTGTTTTTCAAAAGCTTGTCTAGTCTGGAATCTGCACAGAAACTGTTCAGCATGATATCCACAGATAGCAATGTCAGAGCAAGTCTCCACTGACAGGTGGGTGGAGATTTTGTGTGAAGATCACTAGCCTGAGAATCTGGTGTGAAAGGTGAAAATTCTATCACCATACCATCAGTGCCACCAAGTCTTTTTAAGGAGGTATATTTTGCTTTTGTCTACAATTTTTAGTACATTGAACTTGAAGAAATTTGGGGGCTAGACTAGTCAGTGGTTCTCAAACTTCAGTGTGCATCTGAGAGCCAAGAAGGGTGTGTGAAAGTACATTGCTGGGCCACACCTCCAGGGGTTTTGAAGCAGTAAGTCCCAGGTTGTTGTCGCTACCATGCCTTTGAGTCATTTCTGACTCAGAGCAGTCCTGTAGACATAGTATATGTACCCCCATAGGCTTTTCTAGACTGTAATATTTTAAAAATTAGTTTTGTTGAGGTGGCATACTTAACATGTCCTACAATTCAATTGTTCAATTATATCAAGAAAGATTGTACAATCATCACTATAATCAACTTTGAAGCATTTTCTTCCTTCTTGTACCCATTGGCATTGACTTCCTGTTTCTACTGACTGTTTCCTTTCATGCCCCCAGGTAGTTATTAACCCAATTGCTGTCTTTGTAGAACCATGCATCCTAGACTATGTTCAGTGAGAATTCACTGGGGACTCTGCTAATGTATTTTGCATTTCCAAAAACCAGATGCTTATATTTGAAGCTCAGGTACCATTCCTTCTTCTGGACTTCTTGTTATTTATAAAACTTGGATCACACAGGCTGGTATGGATCTTCCAAGTGGACTGGGCTATTCCTCCTTTAGATGGCTGCTGGAATTGATACAAGCCTTTAAGACTCTAGGCATCATTTTTCCTGATAGTTGGGGATATCTGATTCCTTCATCACACTTTGCTACAGGACCAATATTTTCAGTGGTCCCCTCATGATGGCAGGGACTGGGCACAGCCATTAGACTACCATTTTTAATTGGGTAGAATCCCAGGTCCTTTCTCTCATGAGATGACAGGCATATTCGAAATGGGGAATTTTTGATTAAGAGAGAGCTACTTAGTCATTGCAACACCAGGGTCCATAGGATTCAGAAAATTTCATTTCTTACATGATCCAAGTGATGCTGCTTCTGCTGGTCCAGGGACACTTTGAAAAACACTGTTCTGGAAATTCAGTGCATTTGTTTCCCAAGTGGTATTAATTACATCATGTAGGGAATCTATCTACCCATATGCTCTGCTGGTGGATTTAGCCATATACAACCTTTGTGGTCTTAAAAGGGCAGGTGCTGACCTAGAGGGCAGCCATCTGCAAGCTGGCCACAGACCTTTGATTCATATGACCCCTCTTCAAAAGGTGAGCAGGGGCAATCTCTCAGGCATTTGAATAAGGTGACATGGAGGGAAGTGGGATCATGGATGAGGCCGTGTAACTGGTCTGACCATTGGGGACCTTGGCTGGGCTGAAGTCAAAGAGACCATTGGCTAAGAGGAGGCAGACTGGACATTCACCAAGCAATGGAGACCCAACTGCCCCCTTTTTGTTACCATGCGCCCTCCCCCTCCCTTTCTCCCTGCCCCATGAGCCCATCCTTGCTGCCAGAAAGAATTGGCCCCTGGGCTTGAATTTCAGTGAAGCCATGAAGAGAAAATGCACCATGAAATTATATGGCTCCTGCAAAAGAGGTTGCCATCTGCTTTTTCTTTAGGGTCTTTCCCCTCTGAACATTGTATTAAACCATTATGATCAGACTGTCTCTCTTTCCTGGTAATATTGTGTGCATTTTAAATAGAGAAAAGCCCTATGTAAACAAAACAAAACATAATGCAGGCTTGCTTTTTGGCCCTGGTAAATTCCCCAAGGCATTTGTAGATTGTTCCCCCATTTTCTTAATATGAGAATTAATAATCTGATAACTCAATTTTATTTTTCTTAATTTCACTTTCTCATTTTTGAGATAAATATGTGCTTTCATTCCCTACCCCAGCATAGTGGTAGGCTGTTTTACCGATATAAAGATTTGCATATAATACTTTGTTTCAAATAAATCACGATTTTAAGGTAAACTTTTTTTACCTTACTGTTCTCCCTGACATTTATTTGCTTTGGGTACAGTGGAATTTTCTCTATTTTGTTGATGCATGAAGCAAAATGTATCAATTAAGAACAGGTGAGTGATCATAGGCAAAAGCTAAACGAGCAAAAAAGACTCATTCTAAAAAATAATGTCTGTTTGAAACGCGACAGGTCTATTTTGGCTTATGGGGGTGCCCAGGACGACCAAACACATGAAAAGCAAGGAGATAGCTTGATTTTGAGAAGAGTTGTTAGTTTTAAAATGCATTTTTTCAAGTTAAAAATTGTGGTAACTAGATTTTACAGAGCAAAACATCTCCCATTTCAACTGTTCTTATGTGTAAAATTACATTCATTGAATTGTATAGTCATCACCATTATCCGTTTGAACATAAACCTCCAAGACACATTTTGGCATGTGCCACTTTATCTTTAAAGGAAAGGTCTTCCATGTTTGGTGCACATTTTCATTTACATCCTTTCTATTGTTTCCAGACACCACAGCAGTTCCTTCCTCAGACCACCTTGCTTTCTCAAGAAGTCCTCTTGTGCTCTGACCTTCCCTGGCTAAATGGAAATCTGAGCCAGTCTAGGAATGGAGACCCTCGTTCTCAAGTGATCCCATCTTTTGGTCTTTTGACTTGGCAGCAGTCTCTCTATGTTTCCACCCAATCACCACCCAATGCCCCTATCCAAGATACCTTGAAGTTATAGTGAGTTTTTTCTTTCTTTTTCTAGAACTGTTTGTTTTATAAGAGAACAAATGTTTTGGCTGGCAGGCCTTCAACAATGGGCTCAAATACAACTTGAGGATGGTGTCGGACCAGGCAGTGTTATGTTCAGTTGTACATGGCTTGCTATGAGTAAGCATGGACTCAATAGTACCCAATGACAACAATAGTTGAGGCAATGACCCCCAGCATACCAATGACTATATGCTGGACCAAGGTCATCCATACATCTTTCTTCTGTACATAAGGACAGGACCCCAAAGCAAACTTAGTGCCACAGAACCGATTTCAGCTTATACTGATTCCATATGACATTTTGGTTGGTAGCCCATTGATTTACCCAGCAAATCAGCAAGGCTTATTTCAGAATGTCAACATGGTTTAGAGATAACTGGGCAGCAGCTTGTTTTAATATGACAGAGTTTTACATCAAGAATTGTTAACCACGGGCTGAGCCCCGGTGGCATAGTGGTTGTGCATGGGATTGCGGTCCACTGGAATGGAGGTTCAATTCCAGCTCACAGGAGCAAAGACTGAGCCTCCTACTCCCATCACCAGAGGGCAGTCATGCCTGAAAAAAATTTAAAAAATTAAAAAAAATTTTAAATAAAAAAAAAAGAATTGTTAACTAGTCCCAGACTTCTTTCTAGAGATTAACTTTTAAGAAATGACCATCACCGTCCCTCTCTGTAGTCTAGCTATTTCAAATTTGTGTCTTATATTGGACAGAAGGAATACCATTTACATTGTCTTTCACAAGTATGATTCCCTTATGGATCACATCCTCTCTGACAAAAGATGCTAGCCCCTCATCTTAACTTAGAGCATTAATTCTATCTAGCCCCTTCAGTTATTTCTTGGTACTTGTTATGAATTGATCATTAATTCTATTGAGTCTCTTCAGTTATTTCTTGGTAGTTGTTACAATTGATCCAAAAGATATGTTGAAGCCCTAATTCCCAGAATCTGTGAAGATGCACTTCTTTGGAAATATATATTTTTAAATATCTTGTTAGCTGTGTTAACATGAGGTTATATGTGAATAGAATAAGTCCTAATTTGAAGGACATGATGTTCTTATTAAAAAGGTAAAAAGACAAAGAGAAAACTAGGAGAAGGGCAGCCATCTAGAGATGAATCTGTAGACTGAAGAATATTTGAAACTACCAGAAGCTGGAAAAGAAAAGAAGCATATTCCCTTGCACATTTCAATGGGAGTCTTATGTGCCCAGCAGGTTAGTTTGGACTTCAATGAGACATTACTTGGCTGTTGTTTAAAGCTACATGCTTTGTGGTACTTTGCTATAGCAGTGCTTGGAAACTAATGTTGTTGTTGTTGCTGTTGTTAGGTGTCTTCAAGTTGGTTCCACCTTTAGTGATGACCCTATAGATCCTGTAGAATGAAATGCTGCTGCTAATGCACCGTTCTCACAATTGTTATGTTTGAGTCTAATGTCGGAGCTACTGTGCAGATCCATGTTGATCATGAGATTCCTCTTTTTTCTGCTCTTCTACTTTTCCAAGTGTGATGTCCTTCTCTAGGGACCGATCTCTCCTGACAACATGCAAGATATAAGTATGTAAGGTGAAGTTTTCTCATTCTTTTTCTTAAAGAGCATTCTGGATGTACTCTTTCCAAGGCAGATTTGTTGATTCTTTAGCAGTCCATAGTACCTTCAATATTCCTTGTCAACATTATATCTAAAATGCATCTTTCCTTCTTTGATATTCCTTATTTAATGTTCAATGTTCAATGTATATGAGACAAAAATACCATGGTACATCTTAGTCCGCAGAGTGGTATCCTTTCTCATCAATACTTTTATTTTATTTTATATTTGGACATCATTGCCCTCTGGTGGTTGTGGGAGATACCCAGCATTGCTCCTGAGAGCCGCTGCTGGATTTGAACCACCAAGCCCGTGGGCTGCAGTCCCGCACTCAACCACTTATACCACCGGGGCTCAACCTCTCTTCAACACTTTAAAGATATCTTGTGCAGCAAATTTACTGCAATGCAGATTTGCTGCAGTTGGGTAATTGCATTACCTAATGCAATTTATTATTTATCTCTCAACTACTGCTTGTAGAGGCATTGATTATGGATGAAATCTTTCACAGTTTCAATTTTTTCTTTATTTTTCATAATGTTACCATTATTTCAGTGAGGGGGAATTTTTTTTTTGAGGGGGAATTTTTTACGTATATTAAATTATACTCCATATGGAAGACTGCAATTCTTGATCATTATCAACACACTCTTCAAGTCCTCCTCACTTTCAGCAGGGAAGGTTTGTCATTTGCATATCCAAGGTTGTTAATAAACCTCCTTCAATATTTATGCTGTATTCTTCTTCATATAGTCCAATTCCTTCTGTTATTTGATCAACATATGAGTTAAATAAATATGATTATAGGATACAACCCTGATATGCACCTTACCTGGTTTTAAACTATGCAGAATTTATTTGTTCTGTTCACATGTTTTTCTTGTGAATATCCAGAGCAATGAGCTTTGAGTTCTATTATAACCTGCACAACACAGGGATAACAGATTAAACAGATACTCATTCATTAAACAAGTATTTATTCATTGGATTCTTTATGTGTAGTCATGGTTCAGTGATTGATTTCTTGCTTTTCAGGTGGGAGCCTAGAATTTAATTTCCGGCCATTGTGTCTCATGAACAGCTCCCACCCATCCAACAGTGGAGGACTGTTGTGCGGAACAAGTGTCAGAGGACTTTCCATACTAAGGTGAACCAACAAAGAAAAAAAATAGCTTAATGATCCATCATTGAAATCCCTGTCATGTGATTCACATGTGATGTAAGGATTATCTGTGTTGTTCATTCCCAATGCCAGTAGGGAGTTTTACTTCACGTATGCACCACTGACTGTGGCTCAAATATGGCGATTCTGAATCAGCAAATTCTCTGATCAAGGACACAGAGAACTGCATGGCAGATTGTTGTTTAAGAGGGAATGGTATATTCTAGAAACCGGAGACAGGAGGGGCAAAGGCTGTTTGCGTTGTGACAATTTATGAGTCCATCTTACAGGGCCAGGCAAAAAGAGTCAAATCTGAGGCTGCCAGGCTTCACTTACCTGTGTGACATTAGACGCTTTATTAAACATCTCTGTGTTTTATTATGCTAATTTTTATTCTAATTTTATAGATCTTAGCCATTTCACATAGGAACATTTTCTCACAGGGCATCATTAGGATTTCAAGAAATGAGACAATGTGAAATGAACACATGGTGGCACAAAGGAAGATTCTTCTGTGTATATGTCTGGCACTAACTTCCTCTTGAAAAAGCTTGAAAGATAAGAATTGGAAAACCATTTTCTGTGGAAACTATGATAATTCTACTCAATTTCAGCTATAAACTAAGCAATTGCTCTAGACCAGGCCTACCACGATTGTCACACTGTGCTGGCCTACCCGATGCGATGGTGCCAAAAGCTCTGCAGTCAGAACTTAAAATCATCCATAATGGACCAGCTTCATCGGAGCTTCTGAACTAAAATAGAATAGGGAGAAAGGCCTGATAATGTATTTCTGAAAACCCTGTGAATCACAACAGAATATTGTTTGGTATAGTGTTGGAAAATAGGCTCCTTGGTTGAAAGGCACTCAAAATACATAGAAGCCACAATGGAATAGAACACATCTGTGGTCACAAGGATTGTGCAGGACTGAGAACTAGCTTGTATTCTTGAGCTCATTGTCTTGTGTGACCTTGGACACTTTATTAAGTATCTGAGAGTCAGTATGGTAACTATTGCCACAGTAAGGATGGTGCAGGATTAAATACTACTTTTGTCTTATCATGAGTTGGAGATGACTCATCATCGGTCAACAACAACAACAGGTAGACAAGTATGATGCTAGGTGCTGACAATATATTTGTGGCAGTCACTAATCTGGTGTCAATTTTGAGGACTGGTAGTGGAGTCCAGTCTGTTAATCTGGAGATGACAATGAGACCTCTTTGTGGGCATGGCTTTCTCCTGAGAATTCTGGAAAATCCAATCGTATTTCCACCTTGGAAATGAGAGACTCACTATTCAGCCCCTTGGAGATGCCCTATTGACAAGACACAAGGCTGACTCCCTGTGAGACATCCCAGAGGAGAAGTCACAAGGGCTTACCCTGATGGAACCTGACCTCTGAATCTGAAAAAGCCACATACATACTTCTGCCAGTGCTGAGATGTTTCTACCACCACTGGATACACGAGACTCTACACCCACTGGCCTCTGATTGTCCTGGTGCCATTGCATGTGCTTTGTGAGTCTGAAGAGGAATTATAGATTGTTATTGGACATATGGGATAATATATGACTTATGATCTTGAACTGGACTGACCTTGGATACTTTCTCAATGTTCTATTCTTCTTGCATATAAATCTCTCCCTTATATACATACACGTGCTTATAAATTTGTTTTCCTAGTCTACCTGGACTAGCACAATATAAAAAATGTATACAATCAATTCAATACCAACTTATAAGACCCTATAGGGTAGAGTTGAGTGGCTCCTGTAGGATTCTGAGACTGTGCTCCTTCTACTAAGGAGTGACTAGTGGTTTCAAACTGCTGACTTTGTGGTTAGCAACTCAAATTGTAACCACAATGTTACCATGACTCCTGCTCTTGGAGTTAAGAATGACTAGGTTTCTGCTAGTTTTGAAGAAGGATATTTTAACCTATCTTTTCCCCGCTTTAAATGAAAAAAAAATCAAGTATGAATCATTTGACAATAACAAACCCATGTATGCTAACACAAATAACACAATTTTATGGAAAGTAGTTGTATTTCTTCCCAAAAAATCAGTGACAAGCACAGCAACCATGTGCACAGCAGAATGAAACACGGTGCTCCTGCACCATCCTTGCAATTGCTCCTTCATTTGAGTTCCTGGGTGCAGTCATTGTGCCAATCCATCTCACTGGATTCTTCTTTCTTGCTGTCCTTCCACTGTTGAGAATCTGAACCGTCAAACACTCATCAATTCCGTGGTTCCTACAAGCATAACCCAGTGGCGATGATCACATGCTGCAAGGTTATACAGTCATTTTCACTTTCCTTTTCTGAGTTATTCCTCTCTCATATTAACATAAGCTCACAGCCTCCAATGTTTCAAGTGGTTACTGTAAATTTGATCCCATACTGATAGTTCTTAAAAGAGCATATGAGGGTGTACCCTCCCCCAAACTGGGATTTTTTCAAAGCTATCTATTTAAATTTCCTTACAAAACAACCTTATCACCCTCAAAGTACTCTCCATTATGCTTAATATGTTTGTCAAATCTGAGATCCCATTCGTTTTTTTGGGGGGGACATCACTGCCCTCGGGTGGTGGGAGTAGGAGGCCCAGCCTTGCTGCTGAATTTGAACCTCTAACCCAGTGGGACGCAGTCCCGCACACAACAACTATGCCACCGGGGCTCAGCGAGGTCCCATGCTTAAAGACATTTTTCAAACTCATCTGTTTGAATGGTTAACAGCACCTCTCTTGTTCTTGTCTTCACCTCTTCTGCATTGTCAAATTGCTGTCCTTTCATGTCCCTCTGCATTCTCAGAAGCAAAAGGAAGTGGCACAGAATGAGGTCAGGTGAGTAAGATATGAGGGGCAAGAAGGCATGCTGTATTTTGCCAAAAACTGCACCGAGATAGATGGCTGAGTGAGCAAGTGCATTGTCATGGTGGCAAAACCAGTCCCTTGTCTGCCACAAATGAGATCTCTTTTTATTATACACTTTTTTTTGGTGGGCATCACTGTCTCTGGTGGTCGTGGGCGCTATCCAGTGCCGCTCCTGAGAGCTGCCGCTGGATTTGAAGCGCCGAGGCCGCGGGCTGCAGTTCTGCACTCAAGCACTTACGCCACCGGGGCTCAACCCTGGCATACACTTTTACATAATCTTTTCAGAAGCTTCTAAGTAGAAATCTAGATTAACAGTCTGATCTGAGAGGATGAACTTCAAATGTACTATCTCCCTCATATCAAAAAAATCAAATGAGCATTGTTTTGATCTTCGATTTCACTTGAGTGTTTTTTTTTTTTTTTTGGCAAGGTGACAATGGCATCTTCCACTGACTTGATTGATAGCAGTATGTCTCATCACCGATAATCATGATGAGACATTTTGGGAAAAAGTCTGTGTCACTTTGAAGCTCTTCTTTCAAAAGTATGGCATGTTAAAAAAATAAGAAAAAAAAAAGTATGGCATGTTTCCATTCTTTCTGCTGGTCAGTCAGAATCCAAGGCACAAATTTCAAAGTGACCCTTTTTATTCCCAAATCTTCCATCAAAAACCGCTTAACCAAGTGCCAAGATAATTCAGATGACTTCCCGATCTCATCAATGACCCTTCATTGGTCTTCAAACACAAGTGTTTGACATCTTCATCTGTTTGGGAAGTTGACACTTCCAAAACAAACTTTGTAATCAATTAACATTTCACTTTTGAAATGAGAAAACCACTCCTACACTTGAGTTTTTTCCATAGAGTTGTCCTTATAAACTGTGTTCAGCATCACAATTGTTTCTGCAGCATTTCTTTCCCAAGTGGTAAATAAAATTGCACTCTCTTCTTTTAAATTAGCCATCACTAGAAAACAAGGTTCTGGCAAAACTACTTTTACAAAAAATTTCACTGTGACCAGAGAGAACGTTCCAAGGTGACACCATGGGAAAAATGTGTCCAGCAGAGCTTTTTCCCACTTTTTTGGGAGGGGAGTACCCCCTCATCGTGCTCAAGGATGATAGAAAGTCCTCATTAGAAAGAAAAAAAAACCATTTACATTAGCTCAAAAACGTAGAAGAGACCAGTTTTATTGGTCTGATAGAAATTAATGGAACACACACACTCTGCCCCCCCCCCCAATATGGCCCCCTGCCAAGACTATGACTGCTAGTTACCCTTCAAGTCTGGACTGAACCCACTCCTGTGTTAGAATAATTATATATTTAAGATCAAGAGGACAGTAATTATTCAAGGACAGAGAGCAAGTAAAGGAAAAAGAATGGAAACAGGAAATACAGGAGAGAAGTGAGGTACATGATGGCACATGGAAATGGATGAGTTAAATCAACTGTGCATAGATTGTTTCAGGTAAAACTGATGATCTTCTCTGCAAACCTTCACCTAAAGCACAATAAAAAGTTTGAAAAGATTAAAAAGAGAACATAGTGACCACCCTTTTTACAAGTTAAGCTAAGCTATTGTTTAGTTTTAAAATGGCTTCAGGGGCTACTCTTACTGAGGCTTAAAGATTATCTCAAGACAACAGTTTCAGGAGTTGATCTGATCTACATTGTTCCAGAAGATCTAGTAGAGAGTCTTTGAGTATTTGAATTCTATTCTGCAGTACCTCTCTTTGGATCACAATTTTTCTGTAGGATCTTTGATTAAAATGTCCATTAATGGCAGTTGGGCACTATCCAGTTCTTCTGGTCTCATGGCAAAGGAGGTAGTTGTTGATGGAAACAAGTAGCCATACATTCCTTCTTCCTTCCTGACTTTCCTTCCTTCCTATGTTATTCGAAGTGAATAAAGACCAATTGTTGCATGTTGGATGATATGGTGGCAAGATTCTGAGACTGCAGACACTATACAATAAATTAGAAAGTAGAACAGAAACATTAAGCAGATAATTCAGCCAGTGATTCCCAAAGAATCACATTCTTAACCTTCAAGCCAAGGAATCACACCCTGAAGCATTTGTTTGTATATAAGCATTCTCAGCAATGAGGTTATTGGTATATTTGTTTTTGACATTGTTTCAAAAGTACCGTATATACTCAAGTAAAATTAATTTTGTGGTAAATTAGGTACCTCAGCTGGTATTTGGGTCAACTTATATTCGAGTTTGTATGGCATCTGTCACCTTTTGGCCAATTCAAATTTCCCCCACTAAACCTTTTCATAGGTGCAATTACAGTAATGGGTTTTGCAACCATACCCCTAATTAATGCAATTTCCCCATTACTCTAACCTCCCCTCACTCGGCTTTCCCTCCCTTCTATCTCTGGGAACCACAAGTAAACTTTGTCTCTGTACATTTGCCTTTTTTTCCCCTTTTTATATAGTGAGGCCATACATTATGTGTGCTTCATGATTGGCTTATTTCACTCAGCATAACAGCTTCAAACTCCATTCATACCATAACATATTTCAAGACTTTATTTGTCCTACTGGCTGAGTAGCAATCCCATTGTAAGTATATTCAACTCATGTTTACCTGCTAATATGTTGATGGCATTTATGTTGCTTCCACCCTTGCTATTCTGGACAACACTACAATGAGCATTGGTGTATAAGTCCCTTACTGAGTCTCTACTTTCAAGTGGTCTGGTATATATCTATCTCAGGACAATAGTTTCAGGAGTTAATCCTATCAGTGGTTTTGCTGGATGACATGCTAGTCGTTTATTCATCTATGTCTATATCTATCTATCTATCTATCTATCCATGTACCTATCTATCATCTATCTATCATTCATTTAAAGGAATTGACCCACTTTCCCCCACAACTGCCATACCATTTTACATTCCTATGGATAATAGAGAAGAGTCCCAATTTCTCAATATCTTTACCAACATTTATTTTCTGTGTGGTTCATCTTAACCAACTTGGTGGAAGTGAAATAGTGTCTCATTATGTTCTCATTTGCAGCTCCCTGATAGTTGATGATTCTGAATAACCTTTCCTGTGTTTGGTAGACATTTTTGCTGAAATATCTGTTCAGGTCCTAAGTCCATTTGCCCTTCTGTTGTTAAAGTCCAAACATCTTTGATGATAAATAGTTCTATCACCATCCAATGTAATTCAAGAAAATTTTAAATTTATGTATGTGAAACATATTGTGTGACAGATTTTATTCAACTAGTCTGATAGAAATGGTTATCAAAAAAA
The DNA here is from genome assembly GCA_004026705.1 of Nesogale talazaci. Classification (NCBI taxonomy): domain Eukaryota; kingdom Metazoa; phylum Chordata; class Mammalia; order Afrosoricida; family Tenrecidae; genus Nesogale; species Nesogale talazaci. The sequence continues at coordinate 52,807 of PVJH01012187.1, forward strand.
ATGCAGCAAACATCTGAATAGACAAAAATACTGTTTTGGGGTAAATATTTACCAGATCCTGAGAATTAGTTTTGGCTGACTTGTTTCCTCTGTCATAAATATACAAATAAGAACATTATTTGGCGGGTGGGGGGGCATCACTGCCCTGGTAGTGGGAGGAGGAGGCCCAGCCTTGCTCCTGGAGAGCTGCTGCTGGATTTGAACCTCCAACCCAGTGGGCCGCAGTCCCACGCACAACCACTACACTGGGGCTCAGCCCAATAAGAATGTTTTTTTTAAATTGCATTGCTTTTTACTGATACCTCTTTTGTGCTTCACATGGCACAGTGCATTGGCATCGCATCCTACAAGTCAGAAAAACAGAAATATGTTCTGTTAGTCTGGGTAAACTAGAGAAACAAATCCATAAGTTCACATATCTATATAAGAGAGAGTGTTTCTCCCACCTCCAAGGAAGAAAATACTAGAGCTTTCCCAGAAGCCTCAGGGAAAGGCCACACCCACACAGAGGTTTCATTGGCTATTTCCAGATTGACAGACTAAACTCCACCCCTACACTCTTAATCCTCAAATTGACACCAGATTAGGTGACTGCCATAGACCACCCCTTGTCAATTAGATACTTTCACATAAATCTTAAGCCATATACAACTTTCAAACAATAATAATGTCACATCTGTAACCAACATGATAAAACTAAAATGCGTAACATTCAATATGTGCCACCCTCAATTAAACATACATTTTATAAGTGAACAACAAAAGTCCTATGCCTAACAATTGAAGTTAACTAACACCTACACCCTAATCCTATAATCCTATGAATATATATACCCCCAGCTATGAAAGTTTGTAAGCCAACCACTGTATAACTTTATCCCCCCCCCCATTTTGAATATCCAAGTTCTATATTACATCAACCCAGTGCGAAAACAATCATCTTTTGCTGTGAAATATCATCAATTGGAACCTTGTGAAGTCTGCATCCATAAGCAAAGTCAAATCTGGAAAGGCGATCCATAAAATCAGTCACAATATGCACCGGTTCACAGGCTCAAAAAAAATTATCTTAAATGCTCAGATTCTGGTCATCTCAATGTGGGCTACCTCTCTTAGCGTCACTAGGCTGTCCATTGGTCACCTTGACTTAGGCCATGGCCCCAACACAAATTCTCAACAATCTTAGCCCCCTTGTGCTGGGTCATAAACTTCAGACCAGCCAACCTGTTCTCATCTCCTCTAGTTCCTTATAAATCAGGTCCATGGGTGTCAGTGGCCAGATCCAACCCATCTCTCCATTGCTGCTTTTCTCCCACTTCCACTCAACTAGTGGAACCAGGTGGTCACCTAGAAATCATTTTAGCCTGCCCACAGGCTTTCTTAAATGTTCAGTTCTAGAGAGGAGTTTTCTTCATGGTTTCAGATTTTTTGACAAAATCTTCTAGAGTTCAAACTTCAAATCCTAAGAGTTTCTTTTTTTCCTTTAATCTGTCACAGATCTCTTGAAATGCAAATATCCCAAGAACTTCACAGAACTGAGTGGGGCTATCTTTGTGTCCTAAACGCATCTAAAGACCAAATTACTGTCTCCATGCATGTGGGTTTACAAACTCTATTTTCTTACTTTCCAAATAATTACTTTCAATCATTATATCAATAACAACAAGCAGAAGAAATCAGTATAAACAACGTAGAATCAGATACTAAACTCAATTCTTTAAACAGTGAAGTTCAACTCTTATTTAGCTTATTTTAATCTGTAGCTAAACTATTCTATTGATGCAAAAATATGGAATAAGGTTTCTGAAGGCATCAAACCAGAGCCAAGCTTTCTGTCAGTTATTTTGACCTTCTTTCAACCATTTTTCTTAAGCTGCAGTTTCTGAGAAATTCAAATGGTGATTTCTACCCCTGAACTCAAAATATACCCTGACAACCTTCGTTTTTGCCATTTCATACAGGAATAACCAAAGACAACATCCAAACAAAAATAATAAAAACTTTAACATTGCATATTCTTTCTAGAAAACAACCCAGTAAAATTCATGGTTATATCTGACTTCTGGCCTATCAAATAGGAAACATTACTATGAGGCAGAAGTGGAAACAAATATCTATTCTCCATTTTTATGATTTGTTTCTCCAGTACTCCACTCCCAAGGTACCATAATGTGTTAGTCTGGGTAGACTAGAAAAGCAAATTCATAAGCATGCATATCTATATAATATGGGAAGTTGGAATTTAAAATAAAAAAAGAACTAGAGGAAAGGGGGAAAGAGGAGCTTGTAACAAGGGCTCAAGTAGAAAATATTTGGAAGTGAATATGGCAACATGCGTACAAATATGCTTAATACAAATGATGTATTGAATGTTATAAGAGCTATAAGAGCCTCCAATAAAACCTATATTTTTATAAAAGAGAGAGTTTCTCCAGCCTCCAAGGAGGAAAATACTAGTTTTCCCAGAAGCCTCAGGGGAAGGTCACACTGGCACAGATATTTCATTGGCTATCTCCAGATTGACAGACTAAACTCCACCCATACACTCTTAATCCTCAAAATGACACCACATTAGTTGACTACCACAGATGTGAAACAAGAAACCAGGATCTGGAGATGGAAGCCTTTGAATTATGATGGACCCTGCCAGTTGCATAGTCCTGTGACCTTGGGCAAATTACTTCCAATCTTCTCATTTCTGTGTCTTCATTTGTAAAATGAGTATTATAATTATGTCAACTCCTTAAGTTTGTTGTTTCAAATAAATGAAATAATGCACAGAAATGCCTTAGCTTGGTGCATGGAACACAGTAGATTCTCAACACCCAAGAAGGCCTATTGTTATCTTTGCATCTCAGTTTTATTCTTTGTAAAATGACAATAGCACCTCCATGTAAACATGAAAATGATTTTAAATATGCTCTCTTTCTGGCAGCAACCTGAGAGTTTGGGGCCCTGACTACAGGAGCGCTTTGAAAGTACAGTAAGTTTCAGGGGAAGGAGACAGGACAGGAATGATCAAATGTCCATTTTATCAATGTCAGGAATGGCTTGATCTGCACCAGAAAATCTGTGAGTTACTCAAGGATGTAGCCAAAGGACTCAAAGAATGTTAGAAGATCCAGAAACTACTTCAGATGTAATCATGACGTCATCTTGTCATCCTCTCCACATTTCTGGACTCCCACTCAACTTCTCTCCAAAGAATTGGTGAATCAGTGGCTCAATGGCAATAGAAAAGTTTCACACAGGTATATGTGACTCACTTACCCATGTATTTCAAGTTGTAAGTACATTCTAAAGGAGGAGTGGCTCAGTCTCCATGGAATGTGTGGTACAGTGCATATAACCATTTTTTACAAATGTATACTAACTAATGAGAAAAATATTCATGACTGTGGGGGGGGTAAAGGGGAATTTATGATCAAGAGGGGGCCCATTCTCTATCACGTTCTCTTATTTGGTCAGGTTGGCAGTTTCTTTTCCTAACTTGTGGTAAGCTGTCATTACACTAGTTGGTGTAATTTCTAATATTAAAATTGGCAGCCAGGTTTCTTTACATATTTTGTTCTTCATAGACTTGCAAGAGGTGGAAGAGAGTTCTCTAATCACAGGTTTCTTGAATTAGTAAGCTTTACTGTAGTTCATCAACTGAACTCTTCTTGACGCTTTTCTAGGGTGTTTTTCAGTGGAAGTTCCCAGTTCCCCTGTTCTTTCCTTTGCTTTCCTTCCTGAGAGAAGAACTTCAGTTTACTTTGGTGTATAAGGCAATGACTCATCTAGTTCTAGTGGGTCATAGGAGGTAAAACTTCTTTCTATCACCTATCTTCTCTTGGCCCTAGAAAGTCCTGGATTTCACCACCGACAGGACATGTTGTTGATTACAAATGGAAAATCCCATGGATCCAGTTCAGTGAGAATTAAAGTATACCCATCTTGGTGTCTCACACCTAGATTTTGGTTACCTGTACATGGGATAAGACAAACTTAACTAGCAAATTGAATAGACAAAGTCTAAATATTAGTAGAAAAACGACAGCTGCATAGGTCTTATTTTGCTAAGAAAGTCACCCTAGAGGTTAAGGACTGTAGGGATTAGTATACACTGCTCACATATGGGAGCTCTCCTCCAGTTGCGTAGCAGAGGCGGGGTTTTGTGCTACTTCACTGTTTCCATCAATGCCTGTAATAAAACAAAAAGAGGAAAAGAAAAGGCCCCAGATAAGACAGAAGCACTGAATAAGTCAAAACAAATAGCGTCCTGACTATGCCCATGGTTGCCTGGTGTTATTTAGAAGAGGTTGGCACATGTGGGAGCATTTTTCCGTTCCAGACCATTGAATGCCTGTGACTTCTTTGCACCAGAAAGCTGTGACCTCTTCCACCTTCTTATGAGAACAGGAGCAGTCACAGGCCCAGTGGCCTACTTGCTCACACTTGGGGCTTGACGTTCAGGGCACATTAGATTGTTTCTTCAGGGTAGCTAATTTTCCTGGCACAAGGACTTTTCATAGTTACACTAGAAGTGCCCCATTTTGCTGCACTGGTAACACTTCCTTTTCACTCCCAAAGCTTTCCAGAGGCAGTCTGCTTACCTTGTGCAGCAAGAACTGCTGAAACGATTTGTGTCTGTTTTTGTTTCCTCTCCATTATTGTTATGTCTCAGTTATTATAGCTGAGGGTAGCCACTTCCAAGAGCTGGTATCTAGAGGCTGGGGGTCCACTTCCAGTGGCTATCAGAGACTGATTAATTAGAGTGTTCACAACTAGAGCAACCTCAGAGCAATCGAGATTCACATTTATATATTTCTGGACTGTGTCTACTAGTCTGCTGCTAACCACAGAAGGGCTTTCATGTTTTTCTTGCATGACTTTAGCAAGTTGGCTGAAATTCTTGGGTTTTATTTGTACCAACTCCATTCCTTCTATTAAACAGAGCATGCGATTCTTCAGAGTGGCTCTCAATTGTCTCTGTTGCTATCCCCTTTCTGAATGTTGAGTGGGGACTACTGGATTTCCGGGAGTTGTAGTGGGCTGGTGAGAGTGAAGGTGATTGGCCTGCAGCTTGGTGCTGGCTTATAAACTTGGCCTGTCGCAATAAGATGATTTCTTTAGGCAGGTGTGTGACAGTCTTGCTGGTGATAGTAAACTTTCATGGCACTAATGGGTGCGACTTTTTTATTAAAATGGAAAACCAGGTTTCTGTAGGTCATTTCTTGTCCCAACACACATGTTAAAGGTTAAAGAGTGAGTTCTCTAATCACAATGTTCTTGAATTAGTGAATTTTATTGCAGTTTGTCAGCTGAACTCTTCTCAATTCTTCCCTTATTCCTAGAGTGTTTTCCAGTGGTATTCCCCAGCTTCTGTATTCTTTCCTCAATAATCTGATGGCGTAATGGCATAGGCTAGCCAAGAGCAGTCATAAAGATTCATTTCGTGGGAAGGGGAAGGGAAAGGGAAGGGGAAGGGAAACAAATGTCCTTGTAAATCAAGGTCAGTGTATAGGTGTATAGACCACTAGTTAGAGCAGCAAGAGTGATACTGAGCCCATAGATTTGGAGGGATGAGAGCACAAGGATTTTGATTCAATGAACAAGCAAACATGGGATACAGAATAAAAAAAGAATCTTGAGATTCACAAGATTCACACATTTGGTTATTAGACAGACTTTCAGGGGCCCATGGGATAGTATGGTGAGTGCCAGGACATCAGACAGAAATTCTTCTAATCTCCCCTCCCACAGACAGGATGGAGATTATGGATCATGTAAATAATTAATGTGCATGACTGCTAACCAATAGCAGTTATGGAAGTTTGAGCCTATCCAATGGAGCTGATTAAGAAAGGTCTGGCAATTTACTATTTTAAAATTAGCCACTGGAAACCCTATATAGTACAGTTCTAATCTGACACACATAAGCTCACTGTGAGCCAGGGACAGTTCAATGCTAAGTGACTAGTTGTATAGCCAGATGCTTCTACAGACAGAAACAACTAACTACACAGTTCAAGTGAACCAAACTGAAAGGAGAGGCAGGCTAAAGTCCTGGCAAGCCTTACAAGCGCCTTATCCTATATGTTGGCCAACCTCTCTAGGTAAAAAGAAATATCTATAGTGGTGTGTTAGTCCAGGTAGACTAGAGGAACAAATTTCAGAGACATGCATATAGGTATAAGGAAAGGGTTTATATACAAAAGAAATGTGATCCTAAGAAGGCATCCCAATCCAGTCCAGTGCAAAGTCATTAAGTCCAATAATAACCCATATGCCCGAAATCAGTCTATAAAGTTTGCTTCTGACTCAGGAAGTCACAGGTCAGTGGGTGCAGAATTCTGGCGCTGGCAGGGGTCTCCCCATGGTTCCTCGCTTCCAGGGCTCAGGTCCATCAACAGCATGCCACTCCAGCTTCAGAGGTCTGTCTTCATCAGGGCTAAGCCGTGTGGTCTCTCCGCTGGCTCCTCCAGCTTCTCAAACGCTGCCAGCTTGTCTTGTCCGTGATTAATCATCTCTGAAACTAACTCCCAACAACTGGGGAAGATAGCTTCTCATCTTCACGAGGGAAATACCGCGAGATTTCCCAGTAGTCTCAGGTGAAAGCCATGCCCACACAGAGGCCTCATCGGCTACTCAATGGTTGTCTCCAGATTAACAGGCCAGACTCCACTCCTACATTTCAATTATAAAATTAACATAAGCACATGACTGCCACAAGTGGGGTGGGAAAAAAAGAAATATCTATAGGTAGGGCATTTTCATGTGTTTTTTTTTTTGTGAGTAATAAAATACTTTCATGAGCAATTGCATTCATGGCTCAAAATATCTTTGTTGTTTAAAGAAAGAGAAAAGTGAGACAAAGTATTTTTAAAACTTTTAATTAAAAGTGGGGTAAAAGTTTACAGAGCAGAGCATCAGTTTTCCATTCAATGATTCATTCTTGTTTTGTTTCATCTCATCGATGAAAGAAATATGTTTCCACTCTTCTTCCTTTCTAAATCCTTCTGAACTTTGTCCTTAGGTGAATGCTGCCCTTCAGATCTCAAAGGGTTGATCATTGTAAGATGCACATACCTCCCTAGTGTTTGCATTATAGACCTGAATATTGTTTGGTTGAAAATTTCAGCATGGGGATAAGTCCATTTCTGGACTTGAAGAGCTATTATGGGCAATAGTGTCAAGGATTTGACTGATTCCATTGGATGAACAAACCTGCTCTTTTTTAAAAACCATGGTATTTTTTGAAGACACATGTTTATTTTAAAAGAAGGGAAGAGATATTTAAGGAATTTTTTATTGTAAAAAGCAGGCACACTCACATTCACACCAGACTTCTTAAATTGTGTCTAGCTTGTGCATATGTATCCATCTTTTTCCACTTATCAGTAGTTGCTATTGAGTGATCTCTGATTCATGGAGAACACACATCCAACAGAGTGAGATGTTGCCCAGTCCTGTACTGTCTTCACAATTGACTGGCTGGACTCCTCCTCTACCTGCATACAAGTTCAGGTTGACATGCAATATAACTGTCACAGGGTTTATCTTCCAGCTCCATATTGGTCAATGTATTTTGTGATCCATTAGATTTTTATTCATTAATTTTCAACAGTAGAGTGCTAGACTTTCTTCTTAGTCTGTCTTAGCTTGGAAGCTCTGCTGAAATCACCACAAGAGAGGACCCTCTGGTATTTGAAATTGTAGTTGCGTAGTTTCTAGTAACAAAGCAAAACAGAAGCAAAAACCACAAACTGACAAACAGTGACTTTATTCAGTCATCATGATTTAATGAGCATTTGTATTACATTATAAAAAAGAATTTACAGTGACTGCATAACATTCCAGTGTATGCATGTATCACAAATATTTAACCATTCTTCCCATTTGAGAAGAGTTAAATGTTTTATTCCACAATCTTCTTACTGTATGATACACATCTTCGATTATTTTCCAAGAATCTTGTCTGAAATTTTAGCTCCAACCAAACTCATTGCCATCAAGTCAATTCAGACTCACAGTGGCTCAGCAGGACAGGGTAGCATTGCCTAATGGGTTTCCAAAACCGTGCCCTCCATGTGAATAGAAAGCCTCATCTTTCTCTCAAGGACCTGCTGGTGTCTTTACACAGCCGACCTTATGATTAGCAGCCCAGCACATGATCATCACTATGCCAACAGGGCTCCTTGAAATGAAATTTGCTAAGTAAAGAACTTCTTGATATGTAATGCCAGATTATTTTTTCACAGGTTGTGTTAGTCTGGGTAGACTAGAGAAACAAAATCATAGACATGCATATGTGCATAAGAAAGAGATTTATATACAAGAGCAATTGAACATTGAGAAAACATCCCAGCCTATTCCAGTTCAAGGTCATAAGTCTGATATTAACCCATATGTCTAATAACAATCTATAAGTCCTCTTCAGGCTCGTGAAGCACATGCAATGATACCAGGACAATCACAGACTAGTGGGTGCAGAGTCTTGTGTATCCAGTGGCAGTGAAAGCATCTCAGTGCTGGCAGGGCTCTCCCTGTGACTCCTTTCATTTTCAGGACTCAGGGTCTGTCAGCCTGCTGCCATGTGTCTTGTCAGCTGCAACATCTCCCGGGGAATGAACTGAGAGAGACAGTGTCTCTGCCTCCAAGAAGGAATTACCACAACTCCCAGAATTCTCAGGAGAAGGCCATGCCCACACAGAAGACTCATTTAGCCAGATTGACAGGCTAAACTACACCCCTCCACTCTTAATCCTCAATTTGACACCAGATTTGGTGACTACCACAGAGGTTGTGCCAATTTATAGAGTTTTCTATTTGATGCTGATAGCTATCATTTAAAAAAATGTTGTCTATTTGGCAATTAAAACATGGTAGGCTTTTATTTTGCTTTCCCTTTCTGTGCTGCTGTAGAGTATGCATAAATTTCTTATTAGCATTATTACTATTTCAATCATATAAAGGAATATATTTGGATGTATACATAATTCAGGTATTACATGAATTAATAGTTGGTGCATCCTGGACAAAATATTGTCTCCTCTCTAGTGACTTAGATATTATAATAACACTAGAAATAAAAGGTTATTTTCTAAGCTAGGTACACCCTTGCTTAAAATTGGCAAATGCCTGGTGCCCAAGCTAGAATCTTGCATTCTCTCATCTTTTCCACCTACCACTTCTTGACCATCTCTACTCTAGTCTTAGATCTTAATATATTTATCCTCACAGATGCTAGGATGACTCTCATGCCTCCCACACATCTGGCTGGCTTTCATATTACCAGCATCTGTCAACCCTATTTAGTCTTTAATTGCTTTGGGACCATTTGGAGGAAAACAAATAAAAACAAACAAAACAAAAACCTGCCTGGAAATCTACATACTAATGTGAAAGCAGTGCAAACCAGTTGCAGGCTAGAGCACATTTGGAAGGTTGATTTAAAAAAAAAAAAAAGGAAAGCACTGCTGAATTGTTGAGTTACCATAAAACAAGTATCCACTCATAGTCCTCTTTGGTCCTGTTCAGCCAGCTGTGGCCTGGTGAGCACAAAGTGTCTGTAAAAGAATCTGATGAAACCAGACAAGGAGGTCACCAAGCCCAGCCTAACCTGAATTCCCCTCTGCCCCCTGAGGGCATTGATGTGTTTTATGATGCAAACACCTGTCTTGTTTTATATTGACTATGGCACCTACAATCAAAAGAAAAATTTGTAATACCTCCAGGTGCAAAGGTATGGAGAGGATCTGAATGCAGCACCAGAAGGACAATGGCTATAAATCAGCAAGGATTAGCCTTGATGCCCAATGGGTGAAAAATGGTGATTCTCCGGAGATAAGGGCACAGCTTTGTTTAACTACCCTCACCAATCCAAATAAATAATCTAGGCGAATAGGCACCATGAAACCTTTAAATGATGACACAACATTCTCCAGAAAGAACATTGCCTCGGTCATGGGAATGTGCTATGGGAAGAGCCTGGGAGGCACGTTAATGGGCAGGATCATAGCTGTGAACTTCAGTGAGATGAAGGACCTGGTAATGGGATACGTTGACAATCGCCTGCTCTGAGCAGAGAATGGACTCTGGGATATTGGTTCACTCATTCATTGCCAGTGTTGACTCATAGTGACTCTATGGAGAAGACTAGACCTGCCCCTGTGTGTTTCTGACAGTAACTCTTGAAGGAGGTAGAAAGCCTCATCTTTCTGCCTTGGAGTGACTGGTGGTATAGAACCTCTAACTTTATGGTTAGTACCCCAATGGGTAACCACTACACTACCTACAAGACCCAAGAACAAAGTCAGGTATCATTGAACCGGGGTATCAGGAAAAATCTAATTACTGCCCAAACTCATAGAATTAGCATGCAAAACTAACATTGATATGGGTAGCATAATAGGGAGAGTTATATTCAATTTTTTATTAAAGTATCAGAGACTCCAGGAACAGCTTTTTTGCTCCTTTCTATCATGACTGAATTATTAAAAACCTTCAAGTGGTACAGTTAAGGAACTTGGTAACCGAAAGGTTGAAGATTCAAGTCTGATGAGAATTTGAAAGAAAGGCCTGTTGAAAAATGTTGGTATGATTAATCCTTGACAACCTCATGGGATTTCACTGACGGAGACCCACGCTAATAGTCACGGGGTCACCCTGAGGTGGAGTCTACTGAGCAGCTGTTGGTTTGCAGTTCCAGGTGATCTTAATAACTCTTAAAATGGATCAGTTAGAAAGAGGTTTACATACATATCTCTGACCAATTCTGGATCCCAGTGTTTTCCACATCTCCCAAACCAACAAGAAATATAAAGCAGGGCTTTTGGTTTAGACTCCAAGATGGTCTTCTTCACTCTTTAGTTCATAAGATACTGGGCTTTCCATTTTTCAGACCAGGACAGCTTGTCATGGTTCTTAGCCTTGATTTTTCTTGGCCTGCTCCTGTAAAGAGTTACAGTCTTACCCTGTACTCTAAGGTCACTCACTGTGAGTGAGAATTGGGTTGGTGGCTATGTCAAGTTGCTGTTCATATAGCTTTATAACTTAATCAGTGGGCTCTGGCATTTAGCTGAGACCCTTTGGCAAAAAGGACTCCTGCCTTCATGCCTTTCAGTTCTTGTGCCTCAGGACGCAACAGAAGAGCAGGGAAAAGTAAGTGAAATAATTAGTGATGACGTAGATCTTTATTGATTTCCTTTCCATATTCATTACCTTTTATTCTCTTCTCATTCAGAGCATAAAATTTAAAGCCAACTGACTTTATGTGGGATTGATCCTATTCCCCAACTCTACCAAGATGACACCAAACTCACTGCTATCAAGTAAAATCTCATTTGGAGACTGTAAATCTTTAGAAAAGCTGACAGCCTCTTATTTCTCTCTTGGAGTGGAAGGTGGTTTTCAACTGCTGACCTTCAAATTAGCAGACCAAAGCTTCCCAGACAGTATCACTAGGACTCCATTCTCAGTTCTACAGTGGGCTTGATATAATCATCTCATCCTGTTCCATAGCGGTTTTATTTGTTTCAGACAAGAAGGTTTCACTTCAGTCACCAAGGAGTTCACAGGAGACATTTTCTAGAGAATTCTGGGAATTCTAAACCCCCCTCCCCAATGGAATTGTAATCTCTGGTTTTCTTCAGGAGAGGTAAGCCAGCCTTTGGTTAATGCTGGCCTGATGAAAGGTCAAAGAGAGAGAAACTAGGGTCTAGGTGTTTCCACTGAGTTTCTAGATCAAGCCATATTATACTTGTAAGCAACTCTGTATAACAAGTCTTTTTAGATATTAAATGGCCACCATTTGACTACCATTGACCACCAGGAAGAACAATTTCCTACCAGCCAAATATATAAACTAGTCTAAACAGCTCCAGTGATTATTTGAGGTCAGATAAACAATCTCCTGTGTGGATGTGAACCCCTCATGTTGTTGAATCAGTCTGTTGATTAACCCACTGGGCCCCCACGACTTAGCCTGCTCCTTCTCTAAATCATCCTACACAGTTCCTCCAAATGTATTTTGTTTGACACTGCTTTGTCTACTCTTACCTTTAAAAGCTTAAAATTCAACAGGCTCTTGAGCACTTTTTGCCTTAAGCATAAATTGATTTATTTGGCTGAGAAGGCTTTCCTACAGTAAGCTGTTCTAATCTTACTTTCCATTACTTCCAAATAGAAGATTCTCCAAACAAATTCCTGTGTGAACACATGTCTCTCTTTCCAAACTTGTAACCGTCCTAGATTAGGCACTATTGAGACACCTGTGTTTAAGCACACTTTCTTCTCCCATGGATTCTTATCAATCTTGAAATATGTACTTGAAATTTATTATTAACTGCACTTTAATTGCTCACATTGAGTACATTATGTAGTGTGTATATTTCATAAATCTCCAATGAGTACAGTTCAGTCCACACAGCAGAAGAACAAAACCCCAAACTCATTGCAATCAAATGAATTCTGACTCATAGCTGAAACAAAGGTATAAATATTGAAGGACTGACATTTCCAGAGTTTAAAAATTTAGGCCATTTAGGTCAGTATTAAATAAAAGTTATTTAAGCAAACCAAAAGAGAAG
>PVJH01012188.1:0-65601 GCA_004026705.1 Nesogale talazaci
CTAGTGTCCTACTGTATTTCACACTAGATAATGCTGTTTGAATTCTCTTTTCTCCAGGTCCTTCAGATTAACACAGATAGATATTATTAAGGATTGAGTTGTGTCTCTCAAAATTGCCTGATGTAAATTCTAACCAAATCAGAGTCAATTTAATGGCCATAGGTTTGGTTTATATTTTTGCTTGCGGTTATAGTTCCATTAGGGATGGCTGGTCTTTGTTATGCTGGTGTGGTATGTCTTAAGTCAATCCTTTTTTAGATATAAAAGAGATTAAAGCAGTGAGCAAAAGAAGCAAGAGATGAGGGGGGAGGGGCAAGGAAAGCAGAAGTGGGGCTAAAGGAGACTTCCCCCAGAGCTGACAGAGCGAGCCGCCCTCCCGAGCCAGCACTGGGATCTTGGATTTCTCGCCTCTTAGACAGGGATGGTGCAGTGTGCTATCTGTTGGGCTGCCAATCACCATGTCTGCAGTTCACACCCACCAGCTGCTCCCAGGGAAAAAGAGGAGGTTATCTGCTCCTATAAAGACGCACAGCCTTGGGGACCCACAGGGCAATTCTGTACTATCCTATGGGGTCACTGTGGGTCAGAATTGATTCCATGGCTGTAAGGTACTTGAGTTAAGCCTCTGAAAAATTGGGAAACAGTAAGTTCCTATGGGTTAAAACCTCCCATTTGTGCTATTTTATATGGCAGCACTAGATAACCAAGACAGCTATTAATCTCTACAGTGGACCAATTCAACTTTTCTTAAAATCAGTTTAAGAATGCTAACAACTGTAATCACATTAAAATAATTAATTACCAGAGATAAAGAAGTTGTTCAGAAATAGTGTTCAAGGCTGAGCCCCGGTGGCATAAGTGGTTGAGTGCGGGACTGCAGCCTGTGGGCTTGACGGTTCAAATCCAGCGGCAGCTCTCAGGAGCAGCACTGGATAGCTCCCACGACCACCAGAGGCAGTGATGCCCAAAAACAGAAATAGTGTTCAAGTGAAGCAATTTCTCTCTACCTATATCATTTCAGTTGCATTTTTAGGTTCAGATTATATTTTCACCCTACTCATCTCAATATCAGGTAAGGTATTTGTTTGGTTTCGCTTTGTTTTTAAAGATTATATGCAAAGAGGAGGAGCATGTACACAGTATACTGTAACTTTCATGGATGCCAGTAGAGCCAGCTCCACAAGAAGGTGGGAACCTCCTCCCTAGGTTAATTTGTCTACTCACTTTGAACTTAGGGCTCATCACCTGGGCCCTATATGTTGAGGTACTAGACAGTGTGGCCTACTAATGAGAATGAAGCAGAATGATAATCCCAGACACTCCCAGCTAGAGGGCTTACCTAACCCACAACAGGCTGTATTGAAGAATTGAATTCTATTGTAGTAAGTCACGCTGCCATGATTTACAAAAATTAGACAAAAGAACTTGGTTATACCTACAAGTCTTAGAGGAACATGGCATGCCTCAGGGCCACTTTGGAGAATATAAAAATGAAAAGAGAGAAACCCAGGGACACAGCCTTTCTTAGGGCCCCCAATCGGGGTATACACAGTTTTCTTATGACATGGCCCTGCCCAACGCTCACCCTTATGAAGAAATCACTGGTGATATGGATGCTCTAGCAAAGTGTGGTGAAGAAGCAGATAGTGCCCATCTATCAGAAAGAATAGCATCTGGGTTCTTAAAGGCTTGCCATCAAACTAGCAACCGTCTAAGTGAGGGGTCAAGTAAGCCCACATAGAAAAAGCTCAAAGCTGTGTGACCCAAGGATTAGACTAATAAAATCCAAGGAAGGAAGAAATTGTATCAGAGCTTACATTCTGAATACCTGGTTTTCAGAAGACTATGAATGACAATGGGAGCCCAAATCCATTTGTGGGGTCCCCACATTGATTAAGCCTCGGTGAATCCCTCTGATCACAGCTGAGGGCGATGGTGGCCTTGCTCTCAGACAGAGAGCACTGTAAAGTCCATTATAACAGATGTGGTGAGGTTGAAGTGTGGTGCCTTATCCTTTGATTTTCCTTTTGACCCATACTAAAGTTGTTTCATTTTTTAATGTTTTCTGCTTTCTTTTCACTGAGGATTTTCCGTTTTGTTTAGTCTTTGTTGATGGCTTTTATTTGTTTGCTTGCTTACTTCTTGTCTGCTTGTATGATTTCCAGTTTATGAAATTCAGGATGGGTAGATCTATATGAGAATAACTGGATTGATAATGGCCTACGGGCATGGCAGGGAAAGCTAGGAGAAATGGGGAGCTCACAACAATGAGAATAAGAAGCAAATGCTCTGAAATTGATGATAGCAATGATTGCACAAATCTTCTTAATATGACTGAATGATTAAATTATGTGATATCTGAAGTATGTGCCAATAAAACCTTTTTTTTCATGTCAGAAGGTTGGAATACTCACCTAAAAGCACTCAAATGCCTTTCCTAAAGGCTTCTAATTTAACCAAGTTAAAATGGTTGCTGGGGTAATTAATAGAATAGAACCAAACTTAATGTATGACACCCCAACACACATGCCAAAGTCACCTCCATACCAATCATGGAAGTGGGATACTTACTTTTTTTAAGGTAGCTATCAGGCAGTCATGGAAAGTCTAATATAAAATTCCAAACCCTGGAATGGAATGAAATCCAAGTTTTTTCATCCTGTGATTTTAAAACAAGGTCCTAAAAAATGGATAAAGTACATACACACAAAAAAGAGGACCACTTTTTTAAAAATTATAAAACAAGCTGACCAGGCCAATCCTTCATTCTTAATTCCCCATGGCAGTGTCCTTCTTTCTCTACTCAGTCCCTGGGAATTCAGTCACTGCAGATTGACCTAGTGTTTTCATCTTTTGGCTCTTTTGTTTTCTGTTGCAAGGAGGGTCCCACTAGCTCCTCAGAGGGAGTGTGGGCGTGCGTCGTCTCATTCAGGACTGCACCTACTGCCTCACTGTTTGGCTTTAGTCTGTACCAAATGGTACCATTTGGGGAGTCAGATCTCATCTGACTTCTCCCCACTTTTCTGATGGCCTCTTTTTCCGGGCTTTTACTTTGATTACCAATTCGGATTCCTTTTCTGATACAACAGTTGTCTCCTGTACGCAGCACTGTCTGTGTACTATTCTTCGCAGTATGGTCCATTTGATAGCCTCCAACTTCTCATAAGATGACTCCATTTTGTTCAGCAGTGCCTCTTCATTTTTTCTATGTAACCGCTTGTCATTTTTCTGTATACATCTGCACATCACTGGTTCTTAGTGAGGCTTCTTCCCATCTTGGTGCTACTTTCTTACTTGTCCAACTTCAGCGTGCAGAGTGAGTAAATGGAGTGAAAGAATGCAACCCTGATGCATACTTTTTCTGATTTTAACCCTTGTTCTGTCCCAAAGATTGCTTCTCGATTTATGTACAGGTTCTGTAATAATATAGTTAAATATTCAGGGATTCCCATTCTTTGCAATGTTAACCAAAGTTTATTGTGAGTCACACAGTCTTTGCATAGTCAATAAAACACAAGCAAACATCTTTTTGGTGTTTTTCACTTTGAACCAAGAGCCATCTGATGTCAGTAATGCTTTTTTCCCTTTTTTGTCCTTTTCCCACGTCCTCTTCTAATAGAAATCTGGGTTGAATTTCTGACAGCTCCTGGTTGATATTTTGTATTTTCTTCAGCAAAATTTGCCTTAAGCTTCAAAGTGACTCCTTGCTTTTCATGCTTTAAAGAGGTCTTTTGCCATGGATTTGCCAATACTAGGAGTCATTCATTCTTTATTGCTGCTTCCGTGAACATTGATTGTGGATTCAAGCAAGACGAAATCTTTGACAAGGTCAGTGTTTCCTCTATGTATCATAGTAGATCTGTTGGTCCAGTGGTGAGGATTTCTGTTTCCCATACATTAAGTTGTAATTCATATTGAAGGTCGATCTTGATCAGCAAGTGCTTCAAGGCCTCCTCTCATGAAGCAAGGTTTTTTCACAGACCTATTACAGGTTGTTAATACACCTTCCTTCAATCCTAATGCCGCATTCTTCTTCCTATAAGCCAGCTTTTCAATTATTTTTTGTTCAGCATACAGACTGAATGAGTATGGTCAAAGGATACAACCCTGACACACACCCTTCTTGATGTTTTTCCCAATGATTTTATTGGGGGCTCTTATAACACTCAATACATTATTTGTATCAAGCATATTTGTACACATGCTGCCATATTCATTTCCAAATGTTTTCTACTTGAACCCTTGGTATAAACTCCTCTTTCCTCCCCTTTTGAATGAATCATTTTATTGGGGCCCCCTTCTTGATGTTAAGTCGTTTATTACTCCCTTGTTTTGTTGGGACATCTGCTTCCTGGTCCATGAACAGTTCCATGTAAACACAATGAAGAATTCAGGAATTTCCATTCTTCCAGTTCTATTCATAGTTTGCTATGATCCACCCAGTGAAATGCCTCTGGATAGTCAATAAAAAGAACACAAATAAGTATCTTTCTGGTATTCTCGACTTTCTGTCGAGACCCATCTAATGCCAGCATGATATCTCTCGTTCCATGTCCTCTTCTGAATCTGCTTGAATTTCTAGCAGTTCCCTACCGATACACTGCTACAACCATTTAAAAATTATCTTCAGCAAAATTGAACTTGCAAAAAAAAAATTGAACTTGCATGTGATACTAGCACTACTGTGTGATAATTTCCACATCCTTTGGGGATACTTTTCTTTGCAGTGGGTCTCTTTCAGTCAGCCATAAAGCTGTCTTCCAAACTTCTTGGCCTAAGTGAGTGACCGCTTCAAGTGCTCTGTGCATTTATTGAAACATTTCCATTGGTCTTCCACAAATTCTTGGAACCTTGTTTTTCACTAATGGCTTCAGTGCAGTGTGGACTTCTTTCTATAGAACCATCCACTCTTTGCTTGTCTGTTTGCTTTGGAGATGGCTTTATCACGCTTGCTTGTCATTCTGTCGTGCTGTTGTGACTTGCATGTTGCTGTGATGTTGGCCACCGTGCCGCTGGTATTTCAAATACCAGCAGGGCCACCCTTGAAGGTCGTGTTTCACGGGAGCTTTCAGATAAGAATAGCTTAGGAGGATGGAAGAAGTGTTCCACTTCTGAAAAAATTAGCCACTGTAAACCTTATATGAATTTTGGTAAGCTGTTTAGCTTTTTTTAGAATCTGATTATTATCTATACTTGCTATGGAGATTAAATGAGTAAATAAAGGGGGCTTTAAAAAGGTTGTCAGAAAATGGAGTTGAAAATTAATGTAGTTTTTCCAACATCTTTTTGAAGCCCCCGGTATACCTAAAATGTTTAAAATAGAGCCTACTCTTCATTATATGCTGTATGTTTTGTGAATTGAATATTTTTATTCTTCCAGTATTGCTATCACCTTTAGATTAATTTTAAGTGTTCATGTAATTATAACACTTATGATTTAATGCTGAGCCATTTATTATTTTTCCTTTTTTAAGCAACCTTCGTTTTCTTTCAAATTAAGTCATTGTTTTTATTAATGTATTTTATTTTCTCTATAAGCATATCGTGAAGATATTGTGGATCCAGATAAAGACCACTGCAAAAAAAAATCACGAGTAACAATAAATCAAGTTGCAGGGAGGGGGCAAAATGAGCTGATACCAAGGGCTCACATAGAAAAAAAATGTTTTGAAAGTGATGATAGCAACAAATGTACAAATAACTTGACACAATCGATGGATGTACGGATTGTGATAACAGTTGTATGAGCCCCAATAAAATGATTTTTTTTAAAAAGGGGGGGGGAAAGGAACTGATACCAAGGGCTCAAATAGAATGTAAGTGTTTAGAAAATAATAATGGAGCCTTTGTGGTAAACCAAAGGCCAAATCCAAACACATCATCCTGGAATCAATGTCAACTCATAGCTACCCTGTATAGATAGATTACTGAGCCTTGGGCAAACTCATGGCTATGATTCTCTCTAAAAATAAAATAATGATGGAAACATGTACAATATGCTTGATACAACTGATGTGTGGATTGTTGTAAGAGTTGTAAGAGCCCTCAATAGTGACCTTTAGAAAAATAAATAAATAATAATAATCTAGCTTATTAAGCTGCTAGAATTTTATATTATTATTATTTATTTATTTTTCTAAAGGTCACTTTGATTTTTTTTATCTGCTAAAGTACATACAAGTTTTGGTTTCCCACTACATGAAAAAGCTACATTTGGGCTGAGCCCTGGTGGCGTAGTGGTTGTGCGCGGGACTGCGGCCCACTGGGATGGAGGTTCAATTCCGGCTCCCAGGAGCAAAGGCTGGGCCTCCTACTCCCACCACCTGAGGGCAGTGATGCCTTAAAAAAAAAAAAAAAAAAAGCTACATTTGTACTATACTGTAGTTTATTAAGTATGCAGTATAATTATGAAAATGTTTGAAATACTGTGAGAATTACAAAAATGAGACCCAGACATGAAGTGAGCACATGGTATTTGAAAAAGGCTATTGAAATACACTTGCTAGAAGCAGGTTTAACACGAACCTTTGATTTGTATCAAATGCAGTATCTGCAAAACATAATAAAATGAGCTATGCCTGTATATATAATAATAACAATAATAGCTAAAACTATCTCAAAGTTTCCTTTTGTATTTTTCATTTCTGCTATGAGGCTTTCATATCAAGAGTTCCTTATGGTCTTTCTAAATAATCTGCTTTATAACATCCTGTTTCTGTTGTAAGGATACAATAGATTCTTTTATTTCTTTGAAGGGTATTCATGACAATATTAAGGGTTTTTTTTAGTTTATCTGCCTAGTCTTTGTTGCATTAAGGCTGATTTTTTTAAGTCTATGTTTTTAAATGTGAAATAAAGCATAAACACTGGAAACCACTGAAAGCAAATGTATAGTTTGATGAACTAGTGTCTTAGTGAAAAAACTAAACTAATAAAAATGTTCCGGCTGAGCCCCGATGGCGTAGTGGTTGTGCGCGGGACTGCGGCCCACTGGGACGGAGGTTCAATTCCAGCAGTGGGGCTGGGCCTCCTACCCCCACCACCGGAGAGCCGTGATGCCAAAAAAAAAAAAAATGTTTCTGAAGGATAGAATTATTTCTAAATGGGGCAGTATTACAGACATTCAAGTAAGATGTACAATTCTCCAAAATGCTGGGAGGAATAGTACAAATTTAAAGGATGAAGTGGAAAAGGGTTTGTGCTCACAGGCCAGAAGAGGAGGGTGAGGAAGCATGTCAAAAATCACAACCTACCCGCTGCTATTGAGTCAATTCTGACTCGTTGCGAGCTTTTATGGAATTTGTTTTTGTGTGTGGAGGGGTGGGCATCACTGCCTCTGGTGGTCATGGGAGTTACCCCGTGCTGCTCCTGAGAGCCGCCGCCGGATTTGACCCGCCAAGCCCGCGGGCTGCAGTCCCGCACTCCACCACCGACGCCACCCACCGGGACTCTGCCTTAGGCTATGAATCTTTATAAGCCGGACAGTGGCATCTTTCTCCCTGAGCAAGCGGTGGTTTTGAATTGCTGACTTTGCTGCGGTCCAATGCCCACCCAACAGTGCCACCAGGTTGCAAAGAGTGTTACACTTTAAACCAAAGCATTATCAGTAAACTTACTTGGTGCATTTTGAGGTAGTTTCATCTTGGAGTCAAAACAATAGCCGTGGATTTGGTGTTTTATGCCACTTGGATCGTTGTCTTAATTCATTCTCTCCTTTCATTACTATTTGATCTACTTGTTCATCTTTTTCTTAGAAGATATGGGTTCCACAATTGTCATCTGTATCTGTTCCATTTGATTTCTTAAATTTGGGGGGGGGGGCGGGTATCACTGCCCTCTGGTGGTGGGAGTAGGAGGCCCAGCCTTTGCTCCTTTAGAGCTGGAATTGAACCTCCATTGCAGTGGGCCGCAGCCCCGCGCACAACCACTACACCACCGTGGCTCAGCCGATTTCATATATTTTTGTTTAGAGGGCCCAGATAATGTGTTTGTCCACCTGTGTGGTATAGATTTTTTTTTTCTTTCAGGAAACCAAGACCTGAGAGAATGCTGGCGCGAACTCAAGTTTATTGCTAACCAAGGTTTATATCTACTTTGGGGGCGTGATTACAGGTAACCACACATCACAGGAAGGGGCTATACAATAGGCATTGTGATATAGATATTTAATGGAGTCCAACTGTGCAAAGTAGGGACAGATGAAACATAGTCCAGCATCAATTCCTTTGGCCCCTGAAGGCGCAAATGTGGTAGAGCAGCGTGAGAACTATATGTGGAGAGTAGGCTGTCATAAAATCTGGAAAGCAACATTATTTTATGTCACACTTACCTTTTGTGCTCTAGGATTACAACATGATTCTGTAAGAATTATACAACCTAGGTACTTGTGGTGGTCATATATTCGAAATGTCAATTTCATGATTGAAATATAGGGGTGGAGTCTAGCCTGTTAATCAGGAGATAGCCACTGAGTAGCCAATGAGGCCTCTGTGTGGGCATAGCTTTCTTCTGAGACTTCTGGGAAATCTTGCAATATTTCCCTCATGGAGATGAGAGGTCATCTCCCCAGTTGTTGGGAGTTAGTCTCTGAGACAACAAACTAGGGACAAGACAAGATGGCAGTGTCTGAGGAGCTGAAGGAGCTGGAAGAGAAGCCACATGGTCTTGCCCTGATGGAACCAAACCTCTGAAGCTGCCAAAGTCACGTGGAGACCCCTGCCAATGCTGAGTTGCTTCTACCACCACTGGATGCTGTTGTTGGACCCTGAGCCTTGGAAGCAAGGAGTCATGGAGAGACCCCTGCCAGCGCCAGAACTCTGCACCCACTGACCTGTGACTTCGTGAGTTGGAAGGAGACTTCATAGACTGGTATCAGGCATATGGGCTAATATCAGACTTATGACTTTGAACTGGACCGGGTGGGATGCTTTCTCAATGTCCCATTCCTCTTGTATATAAACCTTACTCTTATATCCATATGAATGTCTATGAATTTGTTTCTCCAGTCTACCAGGACTAACACAGTACTTATGAAAAGAGTGTTTACAGATAGTAGATGCTCCTTCTTTGTGAGCCATACTCAGCATCAGCAAGATAATGCCCTTAACCAAACATTAAAAAGGCAAATTTAGTGCCTTTTCACTAGATAAATTATAAGAGTATCTGAACAAGATCATTTCTACCTTATTTCTTTACCGGACCAAGTATAAGACCTTTAGGCGTGTCTTGTTCAATTAAAAACCAAAAAAAAACAACTACTGACTCTTTTGTTCATTGAATTCTTCTTTCTCATGTATTGTTATTATCTGTGCTTTTTTTTTTATTTGAGTTTGCCTTATATAGAAATGATGGATAAATTTCTGCTTTAATCTGGGCTGAGCCCCGGTGACGTAGTGGTTGTGCACGGGACTGCGGCCCACTGGGACGGAGGTTCAATTTCAGCAGTGGGGCTGGGCCTCCTCCTCCCACCACCGGAGAGCAGTGATGCCCCCCCCCCCAAAAAAAAATTTCTGCTTTAATCTTAGATTGAGAGAGTCATACCAAGGTTTGTAATATTTAAATTTAGAACATTGTGGTGTTCTTTTTACATGAATCACAGTAAAGATAGGAAAAGAGATTCTTAGAGCATTTAAATATCTAATTATGAAGTAATTATGATAAATAAAGCTTGAACTATTTATTTCACATCACACAAAAATATGATTTTGTGGGAAAGGCTCAGATTTGGAGTTAGAGTGCCTTGGCATCGTTTATCTCCAACCTTGGATAATAGCTTCATTTCTGTACACTCAGTCTCCTTGCCAGTGGGACGGCGACAGCATGTGCAGTCATTGAGATAAGACTGTACGTTTTCTGCACAGTGTCTGGCTTGTTAGGTGTAACTAAGTGTGATGGTCTCGAAATCTCAAGGCCTCCAAAAATAAGAGTTTGTTTCTCTTTCATAATTGGGGCTGGAGGAGGCAGGGTTGGAGGACTCTGGTCTTATGTGACCTTAGATGAAAACTCTAATGTGGGAGTTTCTGATGTGAGTGTGAGATTTCCAAGGCAGAATTGGTTTCCATGCCTGGTCTCTCTCCCTCACCTACATCTCTGTGGAACTCGACTCTTTCCAGAGAGGGAAACACAGTGCAAGAGATTATGGCTGCTGTGTTTTTCCCAGTTGGACAATGGTAAGTTGGGGTCTCCTCAGTTTCCATACTGCTCTGTTGATTTGAGCAGTCTCTGTTCTTCTCCACCACACTCAAGCTCATCTGGAAACTAAACTTAAATTCTTGATTTAAAAAACTAATGAAAAATAGGAGGATTTGCCATACTTATTGAACCAAACCTTAAGGCCCATAGTCTTTCAAAAATATCTAGTCTGTGTTTACATATGAGAGGCAGGCAGACTGGAAAATTTGATGCTAAAATTCTGTTATTACAAAGAAATTTCAGTTATGTAAGATGAAGTAAGATGAAATATGTTTAAAGTGGGAAATTTTGTGTAGGATTGATCTCCTTACTAGATGACATGACAGGAAAGATGTTATAAGACAGTGCTTGACTCTGAAGAACTTAATCCCCTAGAAGAAAGGCATATAAAAGAAATAGTTACAGAATTTATGTAGATGAATGATAGCTTCTGAGCAGTATGATCAAGTAGATGAGTGCTCCGGAAGGAAGTAAAGAATATTTGGCTGGTCCAAATTGATCATAGGAAACTCATAAAGAGAGATTTAAGAAGGTCTCCAAGTTCTAATTGTGATAAAGATTCCTAATGTGATACAGCGGCCATGGTTATTCTGTAGCTGAGAAGAATGCTTCAGGGCAAGGCACTCAGACTGAGACCAGTGGGTGAGTCAGTGATTCAGGTTGGAAAGTTGAAGCTAGTAATTAGGAATGTAAGAATGTAGGTTAAATCTTTTTCTATTTCCCTGAAGACATTTGAGAAATAGAGAAATTGTATGTGTATTTGAGATTAGTGTCAATATGACAAAAATTGTGTGTTTCAGCAGAAACTCTTTGAAATAGGAGAATCAAATGAAAAGTAATACTAATAAATATGATATATTATAGTAATGATCAGTCATGATCTGTAGCAATGATCTTTTATTCTCTGTAGCCAGCAGATGGAACCTGTAAGTATTCCTTAACAAATACACTTGACAAGATCAATAAAGTCACAAATCTCAGCCTTCATCAACAATTCCATTCATCTGAGGGGGGTCTCAGAAAGTTTGAAATATTTCATTGTATTTTTGAAGCCACTGTAATTTATCATGGCCAGATCAAATCCATCTGTAATTACTTGAAATTGAGGTTCACATTATCAATTTTCTGAATGATGAAATTTTGTACTTTTTAGGAAATAACTTGGGATACCATTTTCCAAATGGAATTTAAATAAATAGTTTTAGTACCCACCATTTTAAAAATTGGAATTAAATCTAAAACTGATAAATACCTTCTAGTCATATCTTAACAGTTTGAGATTTTATACCACTTCATAATTTTCATTTAATTTGTAAAACCATGCTGCCATAGGGATAGCCTAGTCACTCCCAGCTGGCGTAGTGGTTAGGCACTGGTCTGTGATCCATCAGGATAGTCATATAAGATTTGGAAGTAAGCAGTGTGATTACAAGTGGTCCTGAATACCTGTTTACTGAATGGCTACTAAAACATGTCCCTCCCGCACACTAGTTACTCTATGATGATTCTTTGGTTGTAGAAAACAAATGCTAAGGGTTTAGCCCCAGTGGCGTAATGGTTGTGTGTGGGACTGAGGCCCACTGGGTTGGTGGTTCAAATCCAGGAGCAAGGCTGGACCTCCTACTCCCACGGGGGGCCAGTGATGCCCCCCCCCAAAAAAAAAGAAAATAAATGCTATTAGTAAATTTTGAGTATTACCTATTAACAGGATAGATACCTTGGAAAAATTTATTTCATCCCCAATGAAAAAGGAGAATTATATAGTATCTGAAGGTCCATTATTACAAATTTCCTTTTGTAATTATACAAATGCTAAAAGGTTCTTTGTTAAAAATTATGCAGGTGTGTCTCTCTTACTCATGTACTCAGACCTCATACCATACTTGCCAATTCAATGTTTCCGGGATATCGTTTAGTGACATCGATTGGTGGTGGTGGTGGTATTAAGTGCTATCAAGTCATTCCACCCCACAGTGACTGCACAACAGATCAAAACCCCGAACGGTCGGTCCTGCGCCGTCCCTGCAACTGCCCCCAGGCCCGACCCCATTGGCACAGCCACAGTGCCCATCCTCACTGGGGGCCTTCCACTTTTTCCCTACCCCTCCACTTTACCAATGGTGATTGTGTTGGCATCCTCTAACATTCTTTGGCAACATTCCTTGAATTCTTCCTTCTCCATTGAGCGTACTTAGTATCCTCTTCAAAACCCAGTTGATAACAGATATATGAGTTTTTTCTGCACTCTCAATTCTGTTCCATCAGTCTCTATTATTATGCTAATTCTTTTTTTTGGTGGGGGGGGGGCATCACTGCTCTCTGGTGGTGGGAGTAGGAGGCCCAGCCCCACTGCTGGAATTGAACCTCCATCCCAGTGGGCAGCAGTCCCGCACACAACCACTATGCCACCGGGGCTCAGCCCTATTATTCTATTTCTAGGCTGTCTGAAATACTGTCACTTTTAGAATCTGGAATGCAGTATCAGATTTCGAAATCTGGGAGTGTGAGTTTTCCTACTTCATTTTTCTTCATAATTGCTTTGGCTATTCAGGCCTCTTGCCATTCCATATGAAATTGAGGCACTCACTCACTCCCTCTCTCGTTCACTGCCCTCTAGAGGATTCTGACTCAGAACCTGTATGACAGAGTAGAACTGCCCTTGTGGGTTTCTGAGGCAGTAACTTTTTATGGGAATGCAAAGCTTCATCTTTTGCCCTCAGAGCAATGGATGGATTCAAACTACTGACCTTGCTCTTCCCAATTCGATGTGTAACTACTACACACTATTTCCATAATAATGACTTGAAATTTTCATCAGGATTATATTGATCCCATAGATAACTTTGAGTAGTGTTGACCTTAACTTTGAGTAGTGTTGACCTTAACAGAATATTAATTCTGTCAATCCATGAACATGAAATGTCTATCTGTTTACTTAGATCTTCTTTAATTGGTTTTAATCATGTTTTAGGGTTTTTATTTTTTAAGTCTTTCACATCCTTGGTTAAATGTATTCCTAGATATTTTATTGAGGGTGCTACTGTAAGTGGAAATGTTTTTATTTTCTCTTTTGATTTCTTATTGCTGACCTGTATATATGAAACTGATTTTTTATTTCTTTTTATATTTGAGAAGTGTGAAAATACACAAAAAGCACAATGTATTAATATCCTATGTGATATAGTGCATATGTTGACACACACTATAGCTTTGCGAAGTATCTATTTTAAGTCTAGAAGCTTTCTTGTGAATTATTTGGGATTTGCTATGCTTAGTATCATGTCTATGTTAGTCTGGGTAGACTAGAGAAACAAATTCATAGACATTTGTGTATAAGAAAGAGTTTTATATACAAGAGCAACTGAATATTGAGAAAATATTGAGAAATCCCAACCCAATCCAGATCAAGTCCATAAGCATGATATTAGCCTATATGTTCAATACCAATCTATAAATTCCTCTTCATACTCATGAAACACATGCAATGATGCCGAATGCAGGAAGATCACAGGCCAGGGGGTGGGAAGTCTTATGGATCCAGTGGTGGTGTAAGCATCTCAGCACTGGCAGGGCTCTCCATGTGGCTCCTGCGGCTCCATAGTTCTCGCAGAGAGTGAGCATGTGCCCTGCCATGTGTCCAGCAACATGTGTCCAGCAGCTACTCATCTCCTTAGCACTTCCAAATGAGATCATCGATCTGCGACCTGATTGACAGGCTAACCTCCACCCCTTCACTCAAGTCTCAACTGACAACAGATTATGTAACTACCATGATGTCATTTGTGAATGTAGGTGTTTTTACTTTATCTGTTCCTTGTTCTCATTAGGACTTCCAGGGGAGCCCTGGTGACATGGTGGGTTATGTGCTAGGCTGCTACTGCAAGATCAGCACTTTGAAACCACCAGCTACTCTTCAGAAGAAAGAGAGAGAGAGACTTCTACTCCTGTAAAGGGTTACAGTCTCAGAAACCCACAGAGGCAGCTCTCCCCTATCCTGTAGGGTTACTGTAACTCAGAATTGACTCAATGGCAGTGAAAGAGGATTTCTAATACAATAGTGAACAAGAATTGAGGGTGGTGTGACATTGGTGGACCCTAGAAATCAGTATATTGAGTGAAGTTATCACAAAAGGATACACATTTTGAGTCCACTACTATATGAATAAACAATGAGACAAAGGCAGACTTCTGTTCTCAGAAGTGATCTTTTAATCCAGTCTCTCAGGCTACAAGGTCGTGATCCTGCCTAGGGTCCATGAACCCTATATCACCCTCGCTATTTGTACATCTTAAAAACCACCTCACGGAAGTGAGGCCTTACCTCAGCTGGGGCTAGTTTCTCAAGATGGAGGGAAGAGAAGAGCAATCATTTGCTGCCATATACTATTTTTTAAGATCACCCCAAATCAACAGCTACTCCTACAAGAGTGATTAGCAAACCCTACTGGAAATTGAGTCTGGGAGGTGGGGGAAGGGTGCATATCTGTCTCAGGGAAGAGGATTGTACTTCTTTTTGGTGAGTCTAACAGGTGGAACAATCTGCCAAAGGGGAGGACACTTAACATTACTTATTAAGTAACATTAACAAAGGGAGACTACACCCAGTATTATGTCCTTAATTGGATACTTTTGACCTAACTTCTACCCAGCCCTTCGTGACTCAAGGGACATGTTACAAACACGTAGAACTATAAGCTCCATTCTTTTCAAAACATGCAACATCCTTCATAAGCCACAACAGAAGATCGGATTTGAAAACCCCATTAAGCAAACTGGACCTTGCCTTAAAGTCACCTGTATCAGATTTAAGAAACAGAAACCCTCCCTTGAACTTAAGGCTGAAATGCTCTCATGTAAAAAGAAGTACATGACCACTATCCCAAGGTTATGGAATTGGTGGTCACTGGACTTTGCTAACAGTGTCTGATATATGATGTCCTGGTGCTTCCATTTTTTAGTATTTCATACTGTCTTTGCTTTTTTTATGACGTCTTAGTCTAGCAGGAATATATGCTAAGCAGACATATGTATATATGAAACTGATTATTGCTTTTTACATTTGAGAAATATGGAAATATGCAAAAAGCACAATGAGATATAGTACATGTTGATGTATCCTACAGCTTTGCAAAATATCTATTTTAAGTCATATGCTAAGCATAACTTAAATGGAAAGAACTAAAGAAAAATCCAAGCTTCGAGTTACAGTATTGGAAAATCCTGTGGGCAAAATATTGAATGATGCAGGAAGCATCCTCAGAAGATAGAAAGAACACACAGTCATGGAATCAAAAAAAAACTACCATTTCAACATTCCACCATTTCAGGAGACAGCATATGATCAAGAACAATGGTACTTTATTGAAAGCAATAGCCAAAAATCAGCTCCAGGAAATTAATTGAGTACCAACAGAAATGACTCACCAAGCTGATGAAGCACTAGAAGCACTTTCTTGCCTATGCCAGGAAGTTTGGAAGATAGCTAGTTGACCAGCTAATTGGAAGATCCGTATTTGTACCCAGGCCCGAAAAACGTGTCCCAACAGAATGCACAAATTATCCAACACTGCCCTTGATATCACATCTGAGTAAAATTTTGCTGAAGATTATTAAGCAATGTTTGGAGAAGTACATTGGCAGGGAACTGCCAGAAATTCAAGCTGGCTTCAGAACAGGATGTGGATCAAGGGCTATCATTGCCAATATCAGATGGGTCTTGATTAAAAGCAGAGAATACAGCAAGCTGTATGCTTGTGTTTTCTAAACAGGGAAAAACCCCAAAATGGATACACACACTCCTGAGCTTTAGCCGGTTCCTAGATGACTAAGAGTGAGTGTGAGACTTTTAACATAAACAGATTAGTGTTAAACATAACCCACAACCCTGATCTGCACATGCTTATGGCTGCACTCCTGTATGCACCCGAGCAGAACTTGATATGTATGTACAGATGCTGCCCCTACCCTGGAGTCAGTCTGTCTATCTCTCCCCTCCCTCAATATTTAAGAAATTTTTGTTTTCTATTTGGGACGAGGGCAGGGAGAGTTGTTTGTTGGCTTGTTTGTTTGCTATTGTAAGTTCGTCTTTGTTTGAAAAACAGTTTCTCTCTTATTCCACCTGACACAGACAACTGTACCCACATGACCAAGACCACCTTCATATTTCCAGCAGCTATGCCTGCTAGAGAAGGACCACCACCCACTCCAGTACCACCTGGCCAAAAAATACACACACACACACACACACACACACTATGATGTCTGGGAGACAACAGATAATTACGGTTCATATGAAGAAACAGAATAAAATGGTGTACACAATGACTAAGATGAATTCAAAAAACCTTCCTGAGGAAAAGAAGGCATTTGAACTACTGGAAAATGAATTCAGAAGAATGATTCTCTTTTTTCTATAACCATTTTATTGGGGCCTTGTACAACTCTCATCACAATGTTAGAGGAACCAGCTTCTAACACATCATCACAGTCTGGTAGGCACAATTGTACAGTGATATATAAGTAAGATTATAGTAAAGAGTTTATTGCTAACTCAGGTTTCAGTCTTCTTTGTGTACATGATTACAGGTCACCACACGTCACAGAAAGGGGATATACAGTGACAGAAATGGGATGAGCTAGAGGTGTACAGGTATTGGGAAGGGGGTGGGTGACTAGGGGCATACATGACAAAAAGTGCAGACCCTAGACCCAATATGGCAGCCTAACCTTCCTCCTTGAGTGGACTTGATCTCTTGGTCTCTTTTAAGGAAGAACTCCAGGACTATCCTTTTCAGAAGGGAGTGGGCCCTGCTTTAGGGTGGGACAGGCTATGCAGTCGGCTTGCTCTAGATGGCTGGTAGCCCTTAGGGAGAATAGCCCCTGATCTACATTTGTTGACCTCCAAGTGTATAGTCACTTGCCAACGTAGCAAGCGGTTTCAGTTTGGCATATATTTGGTGGAGACAATCTGGGAGAAATCTTTCTGTTTCCCATATCACCATCCATCCATCCGTTGTGTCAAGCACATTGGTACATTTGTTTACAAGATCATCTCAAAACATTTTCATTCTACTTGAGCCCTTGGTATCAGGTCCGCATTTTCACCTCCACCTTGATCATTCATAAATTATTTTGTCATGTCTTACACTATCCAATTTCTCCCTTCACCCACTCTTCTGTTGTCCATCCCCCAGGAAGGGAGTTATATGTAGATTCTTGTGAGCAGTTCCCCCTTTCTACCCTCTTTCCCTCCAACCTCCCAATATCTAAAGTGACCAGACGCCCTGCTTTTTAACAATTTAACAACGTCCCACGGCGTTTTAAAATTAAAATAAATATATTACAACACTATTTTTGCATTCTTTGACAATTTTTGTTGCTCCATATAGACCGAATTTTTAATCAAGAACCTCCCCTACCTACCTCTGCCACTCACACCCACCCCTGGTCAAGGGTGTCCCGCTTAAAATCTGGTCACTTTACAATATCACCACTCTCACACTGGTCCTGAGAGGTTCATCTGTCCTGGATTCCCTGTGTTTCCAGTTCCTATCTGTACCAGTGTACACCCTCTTGTCTAGCCAGATTTGTAAGGTAGAATTGGGATCATGATAGTGGGGGAGTGCTGGGGGAGGGGGGAGCATTAAAGAACCAGAGGACCACAGGAAATCCATGACTTATGAACAAGGATTCATTCTACAAATGAGATAGTCATCATTCAAATCATGAAAGCAAAGCCCTCACAGTCTCCGACATTTGCCATGGAATCTGCTACGGAAGAAACCAGGGTTTCATAGCCGTGCTCAGGGTTGTGGACGTTGACTGAGAAGACAGTGACAAAAAGAGCCTTTACTTAGGCACATGTCATAGCAGACTGGTCCCAGGCTTCACAACACAGCCGGAGACATAGGAGGAACTCAGATTCATTAAAAAAAACGTGAGAAAGGGCTGAGCCCGGTGGCGTAGTGGTTGTGGGCGGGACTGCGGCCCACTGGGACGGAGGTTCAATTCCAGCAGTGGGACTGGGCCTCCTACTCCCAAGACCGGAGAGCAGTGATGCCAAAAAAAAAAAAAAAGTGAGAAAAAAAAACAAACGTGAGGATTTGGGGGTAACAATAGATTTGAGATTAAATTCTTAAAGAAAAAAAAAAAAACAAGAACCAGAGGAAAGTTGTATGTTTTATTGTTGCTACACTGCACCCTGACTGGCTCATTTACTCTCCACGACCCTTCTGTAAGAGGATGTCCAGTTATCTACAGATGGGCTTTTGATCCCATCGAAAGTTTGGCACTCCTCCTCATTCCCAAACGTATGAGTTTTTTGTTCTTTGATGCCTGATACTTGATCCCATCAACACCTCATGCTCATACAGGCTGGTGTGCTTCAGAAGAATGATTCTTAGATACTTTCCATAAATGATTAAAAACATCATGAGAGCTATGGGGGGGGGGAACTATAGAAGAATTCATGAAAATACTACAAAAGCAATCTGAAAAATAAATGAAAAATTAGAAACCATATAAAAACAGTAACTAGAAATTTAAATTTAATGCTGATATTAAAAATTGAGAATACAATAAAAGAGTGTGGGGAAAGCCAGCCACTCACACTATCACAGGTCCAGGAAGCTTCATTGTATGGTTAAGTATGTATAAAAAGATTATAGTGGAGGCTGAGCCCCGGTGGAGTAGTCGTTGAGTGCGGGACTGCAGCCCACTGGGCTGGCGGTTCAAATCCAGCAGCAGCTCTCCAGGAGCAAGGCTGAGCCTCCCACTCCCACCAGAGGACAGTGATGCCCCTCCCCCCCAAAATAAAAGATTATAGCCGGGGCTGAGCCCCGGTGGCAGTGCAGGACTGCAGCCCACAGGCTTGGCAATTCAAATCCAGCAGGAGCTCTCCAGGAGTAAGGCTGGGTAGCAACCATGACCACCAGGGGGCAGTGAAGCCCAAAACAAACAAACTGAAAAACAACAACAATAAAGATTATAGTCAAGTTATAAAGAAATAGGAGAGTTAGGGGAGAGAGTAAAATGAAGGAGTCAGGCGCATTTCATGGTAGTCTGATCACCTCCTGAACAGCCATGGTCCCACCAGCCTGGTCTGTGCACAGAATGAGCAGAGAGGACAGGAGGCCAAAGCCTATTGCTGGCGAAAGCCTCTATATACTTAGGGGGCGTGATGACCGGTAACCACACATCACAAGAAGGGGCTGTACAATAGATAAACACAGATCGCAGGAAGGTGATGTACAATAGGCATCAGCACGACAGGAAGGGAATGAGCTAGAGGTGTACACGTAATAGGAAGGGGAGAGAGTAGGGGTATAAATGTGACAAGATGGGCAGACCCTAGACTCACTGGGGCAGCCACACCTGGGTCACATGAGTGGGACCCCCCTGGGCTCTCCTTCAGGGCAACAAGGGAGGGGAGGTGACCTACTTAAGGTGGGACAGACTACACAGTCTGATTGCTTTAGATGACTGATAACCCTTAGGGAGAATAATCTCTGACCTGCTTTCATTGACCTACAAGTGTCTATTAGCAAGCAGCATCTTAGGTTTGGCATGTATTTAGGGAAAACAACTTGGGAGACATCTTTCTGTATCCCACAAAAGAGTTAAGCAGTAGAACTGAAACCATAGAAGACGGAAGTAGAGAGCTTACAGACAATTCTTTCAATATCAACCAATGAAAAGAACAAGTTATAAAAAGAACAAAAGAGAAGAAAACCTATGAATTATGTGGGACAAAAATAAAGAACAACAACATATTCATGATAAGAATTTCAGAATATGAAAAGACAAAAAAGAGAAAATTTTCCATGAACTACTGAAAGAAAACTTCCCTAACATGAAACTTCCCTAACCATTTAAGAAGCGGAAAGAACCCCAAATAGGATAAATACATCCAAAAGAAAATCATCATGACATATCAAAATCGAGCTTTCCTAAGTATCCTGAAGCAGCTCAAGAAAAATTAAAAGTTACCGGGAAATAGGAAACAACAAGAATAAGCACCTTCTGGCCTGCATAGTTTCTGCTGAACAATTGGAGCTTATTATTTGTTCCTATTTGTAGGTGACTTCATTTTCTCAGGATCAGCATGCATGACATCACTACCCAGATATCAACCCAATTATTATAGTAATTAAAGCAAAAAAATTGGGGGGCATCACTAGTGGTCGTGGGAGCTACCCAGAAAAGCAAAAAAAATTTGTAAGACTGGAAATAGGCAGCCAGAGATACCAATTCATAAAGAAGACAATTAAAAAGTAAATAGAAGGAATAATTAAAATGTATTTTAAGCTCATTAATTTAAATATAGTAGATGTCTTTCAAATCCCTTGCCAATGTAATCCTTCTTGATGTTTACATTGTCATAGTGTTGACTATTGGGGACATCTTAAAGTTTTTTCTTGAGTCTTCGGTATGATCTTACTAGTTTTCAATTCCTTGCTTTTTAATAAGATAGAATGTGACAATATTTTCCTGATCCTTTTTATGTGGGAAATAATATTTAGACGTCACAATCTGGGTTTTATAATGTTACTATATTGGTTGGTTGTTTTGTTTTTCTACTTCTTTTCAGTGGATGAAACTAAAAGCTAAGATATCTCATGAATTTGTGCTGATAGTTTCAATTCAAATTTAGTCAATATTATATTTATATCTTCTTTTTCCACACCAAATATACTATTTCTCAGCAACATCAAGCTAGTTACCCAGTTGTTTGATCCCAAACTTCCACACAGTGGTGTCAGGGGCCCAGCCTCTAACACATCATCACAGGTGCAGGAGGTGCAATTGTACAGTGATAATAAGTAAAGATTATAGTAAAGTCATAGAATGATGAGAGATAGAAGAAAGATTGAAATAATAGAGTCAGACACATTTCATGGCCATGATCTCAACAGCCAGGACCACATACAGCACGGACAGGAAACCAGAAGCTGGGGAGAGCCGGAGTGAGAAAGTTTATTGCTAACTAAGGTTTATATTGATTTTCAGCTATATAATACGCATCCTTTATATGTTCCTTTATAAACCATGGTATATCAGATTTTATCACCGCCTTAATTTCCTCATTATAATGAGGAATAATTTCCTGATTAATAATTTCAGCAGCAATCTGAACACTTTGACCTTCCTAATAAATATTCTATAGGGGTTTTGTTAGGTAATGGACCACAATTACTGCCCTTAATAATTTCTGATTTGATTATGGCTTTTAGCTTTTCCTCACCACTCTGATCAACTCCAATATCAGTTTTAATGCCTTGAGTACTTAGATTAAATCTTCCTGATAAGAACTGTATTACTCTTTCAATAAGAGGCTCCTGCTTTGAGGAATTAACAAGTGGCTGCAAGGGCATCTGCGGCTTCTCTTGGTTAGGTCTAGTTTCCTGCCATAAAGCCCCTTTCCTGCCTGGTGTCCATATGACATCAAACTGAACTGATGTCTTTCTTTGAAAAACACCTTTAAAATGTAAAAAGAGAGAGGGAGAGGGAGGTGTATCAGACTCCCCAAACGTGCCCTGCACTGACTGGCCCTGACACTTCAGCTCTGCCGGCCCTGTTTTCTCAGAATGGCGTCGCCCTTTCTGCTCTCCGAACCTACCTCAGCCAGAATGGATGTCCTTGGGGGCAGGAGCTAAAGGCTTAGTCCCCCCTCCCCAATCCCACAGAGCCCCAAATGCACTCCTACCTCAAGCTCCCTTATGGGCACCCTGCCCCCCTCCCCACATTGTTGTCCAGAAGTTGAAAACAAAACAAAATAAAAAACTTCCCATCTCCAGGTGTGAGCGCAAGACTTCTACCTCAAAGCCCACTGCTCAGTGGACCTCGGTTGTGTCACAGGCCCCTTTGTGCTGCCTTCTGGCCTCTCTCCCTGTGGCAGCCCCACTGGCCTCCACGAGGACAAGCAGGAATGTGCTACCTGGTGTGGGCCTCTCAGGACCTACAGGATATGGTGGAACTGGTAAAAGAGAAAATGTGGGAGAGAAAGAAGAAGCCAAAAACAAGAGGAAATGTGTTGCCCTAATCCAGCAACTTCACAAGCTGCCTGCACTCTGTCTGTCCCCCCCCCACCTTTGGGACACTCTCCTCTCCCCGCCTGGTCAGACAACCCTTCCCCGCCTTTCCCCCACCCCGCCCTGCCCCCTGGCCCAGTCTGCCCCTCCCCTGCCCAGACACAAGGCCCCAGGGCAGCGGGCAGCCTGGCTCCTGGAATGTATTGCTTGTGCGTTGAGTGTGCAAGTGCCCGGCAGCCAGGCAGTGTCCCTTGCAAAGGCCTCCCAGGCCATTGGTTCCACCCGTGACACCACCCGTGGGGCCGCCCTCTGGGGAAGGAAGCTATTTTTATGTGCTGTGTGTTTAAGAGCGATTTTCTGGGGATGCTGTTTCTCATTTTTGTCATGCTGTTCTTTTAAATACTTAGTGAAAGGAAAGAAAAACCAAGAAAACAAATACCTATTTTTGGTTACACTCCGAAACATTGTTTTAAGCAGCAGAAAGGGGGGAAAAGGAAGTTTGTTTTTAAGAAGAAAACAGAGAAGGGATTCTTTACTTATGAGATTAGTTGATAAAGTCCCTGACCCCCATCCCTTTAAGGACACCCCGCCCCCCACTTTAGTTCACTAGCTGAAGAAGGTAGAAATTGTGATGTTTTCCTAGAGACAGAATCGTGTCTGTGTGATCTCCTTGGGGGAGGGCAGCCCCTCCCTTCTCTGAAACGATGAGGACACCTCACCCCGAGGGCAGGAGCCCCTCTGCGGCTGCACTCAGTAACACCCGTGGTCCTGGAGCCCCCTTCCTTGAGGGGGGGGTGTCTTAGGGGTGGAAGGGTTGGTTGAGCCCCCTGACGCAGTGTGGGTTCATCACATTCTGCTCATTTTGACTGAATAAAAGTCTGTTGCCAACATTGGAAAAAAAAAAAAAGATGCTGCCCTCTGAGCTCTGCTGGGTGGGACTTGGACCCAGGTCCTTCCTCTCTCTTCCTACTGGGAGGCTTGTGTTAATGGAAATCCCTTACTACTGAACCTTGAGCGACACTGACTGGCCCCACGAGTTCTCTCCCTGCTACTGGGCTAAATTCAGGATTCTTAAACCCAAACTCGGTGGCCCCGGCCCATGCTCTGGCTCTGTCCTCAGTTTGCATTTTGCAGCCAGGGTGAATGGCCTGTGTACCTTGCACTCTCTTTGGAAGATTTGCCAAGGCAGCTGACATGATGTTGGCCTTATGTTCATCTGTCTCTACTTTGCTGAATATCCCGATATATTCTAACAGCATGCCCTGTTGGCCGGTAGGGACACAAGGCTCTCTTTACAGTATTTTTTACAGAAATCATAAGCTAGCTTATGCGCTGTTTTTTACTGCATGAACATTTTTTATACATTTAGAGTTTTCTAAATGAGACACAAAGTCAGCATAGGATGCATCATTCTACTATCTTATACCCATGGAACTTGTCCTTCTCTCTTCTGATGGAATTATCTTTTCGCAGGTCCCTACACAGACTCCTCTTATCTGTACCATTGTCTGTCCAGAAAACTGAAGTTGCAACTCAACTAATATAATTCTCATCTACTAGCAATTGATGAATCCCTATGTTTATCCCATCCTCAACATTCCTATGAATTTGTGAATGGGCTGTAACATCCTGTGTTAGTCTGAGTAGACTAGAGGAACAAATTTCATAGACATGCACATAGATATAAGGAAAAGATTTATATACAAGAGGAACAGGACATTGAGCCCAGTCCAGTTCAAAGTCATAAGCCCGATATTAACCCATATACCCGAAATCAGTCTATAAAGTCTCCTTCCAACTCACGAAGTCACAGGTCAGTGGATACAGAATCCTGGTGCTGGCAGGGGTCTCCACATGGCTCCTTGCTTCCAGGGCTCAGGGTCTATCAACAGCAGAAGCAACTCAATTGCTGGCAGAGGTCTCCATGTGGCTGTCCCAGCTTCAGAGGTCTGGCTCCATCAGGGCAAAGCTGTGTGATCTCTCTACCGGCTCCTCCAGCTTCTTGGATGCTGCCATCTTGTCTTGTCCATGTGTCATTGTCTCTGAGGCTAACTCCCAACAACTGGGGAAGATAGCTTCTCATCTTCACGCGGGAAATATCGCGAGATTTCCCAGAAGTCTCAGGAGAAAGCCATGCCCACACAGAGGCCTCATTGGCTACTCAATGGCTACCTCCAGATTAACAGACTAGACTCCACCCCTACATTTCAATCATAAAATAAGCTCATGACTGCCACACATCCCACCACATACAATATTGCAAAAAGTCTGAAATGTAAAGGCATACTTTTGCCCAGGCTCACCAATCAGCAGGGGTCCAGCTCTCAGATTCTGCCAAAGACCTTAGCATACTAATCACATAATGGGTGTCTGGGCCATAGTCATTGACTGCTTGCTTGAGATCTTTTAGCAACTCAAAGGGAAATGCACTATGAATTCCATGTGGGTGTTTCCCATAAGGCTGTCTGTTCATAACTCTGACAGGACAAGACACTTGTGAGAGTAAAAGTGCCTTTCTGTTCTTTGCTTCTCTGCTCCTCACTCCCCAAACCTCACCTTCTATGTTAAATTTCTCTATTTGCATTTCTTTAGAACTAATATCCTCATCTGCCTGATACTTATTTTACCTGCCTCTTACCTCTAAAAGCAAGAGTTTTCTGGGATTGGTTTAATAGCCTCACCTTGAATCTTGGAATTCCCTTCCTCTAATTATTTATTACCTTTAAACCTCAGAGACCTCAGTCCTCCAAGGGAACATAAACTTTGGCCATTAGGTTTTACTTAGAATCTGAGTACTTAGATAATAAATCAATTTCTGCTTCTTCAGTTTTTCCCAAAGTTTCATCACCTAATTCATGCTCATTCAAAGAGATTTTAGTTTGCTTTACTTGATTTGGATATCTCACACAAGACTTCTCACTAGACTGATAATCCTCTTTCTCTTCCTCCTGCAAAGGTTCTAAAACCATCTTGACTTGAGCCCATAAAGACCAAGTTTCCATGGTTATGTCCTGTCCCTTCCTGTAGGCCTTTCTTAAGTTAATGACTACCAAGCCCCAGATCTCCATATTAAAGGTTCTTGACTCTGGAAAGGAAGAATTAAATTTCTTTACCACTTGAATAAATTAAATTTCTTTACCACTTTATCATTTTCTTATTCGTTACCACTGCATTCTGTTTCTTCAAGTTGTGGCAAAGCATGATACTGTACTTTGTATCCTTGCTCTTACCTGACCCATGTCTCACTTGGACTAAAAGACACTCTCAAAAATATATATAAACTCAAGAAAGAATATTTTCCTGTTTCATCCTCTCAGTCCGATGAAGTCGTACAATTGTTACATGAGATAAAACTCAAAAGAGTTATTTTCCTACTAGGCCACACGTACTGGGTGCCATATGACAGGAAACCAGTCCCTAACATCATCATGGGTCTGGTAGGTGTAATTGTATGGTGATAATAAGTATAGATATAGTAAAGTCATAGAAAATATGAGAGGTAGAAATAATAGAGTCATCAGACACATCCCATGGTAGCATGCTTACCTCTCTGATAGCCATGATCTCAACAACCAGGTTCACACACAGTGTAGGCAGGAAACTAGAAGCTGCGGAGAGACAGAGTGAGAAAGTTTATTGCTCACCAAGGTTTATATCTATTTCAGGGGCATGATTACAGGTAACTACACATCACAGGAAGGGGATGTATAATAGGCATGGCAGGAAGGGGATGAGCTAGGGGTGTACATGTGACAAGAAGGGTGGACCCATGATGGTAGCCTAACTGTGATCATCCTTGGGTGGACTTGACCTTCCTGGGCTCCTACAAGGAAGGCATCTACTGCTATCCATATCAGAAGGGAGAGGGCCCTGCTTAGGGTGGGGCAGACTACATAGTCTGATTGCTCTAATGGCTGATAACCTTTAGGCAAAATAACCCTTGAACTACATCTGTTGGCCTCTAAGTGTATAGTCATTTGTCACGCATATCAAGCAGCTAAGTTTTGCCTATATTTGGGGGAGACAACTTGGGAGAAATCGTTCTATTTCCCACACAACGGTTGCCAAGTAGTATTATCATTACTACTACAAGAAATGTATTTATTGGGGAGAAGATGAAGAGCTGATTTACCAAGGATTTAGGTTGTACAAATGTGCTTGACATACAATGGATACATATATGTGTGTGTGTATATATTTATATATATATGTGTTTATTTGTGTGTGTATATGGGTTGTGATAAGATTGTATGAGCCCCCAATAAAATGATTTTTTTAAAAAAAGAAATGTAATTATTTCCTGAGCACAATGTTTGTTTTTACAATTCTGCCTTGAATCCTCCTAAATCCCACTAGAAGTATATAGCCAAATACTATGCATAAGTCACTCCAAATAATCCTTCTGGTATGGGTATATCACTAACTAGGGTCATCTTATATTTCATTTATACTGATTATTTCTTTATTTAAAAATTTTGTCATATATTATAAGGTAGTCACATGGTTCAAAAAGTCAAATCTACAAAATAAATATTCCAGCCCCCTTCAAATGATTTCTAAGTGTCACTCTTCCATTTTTTATATAAACTAAAAAGAACTTTATGCCTTCACCAAGGAAGTTCTGCAAAGTCCATGTTTTTTAAATTTTCTTTCTCAAAGAGAAGTCTTAGAGTATTCTACTTTCACAATATGAATGATTGAATGATAAACTATATCTTGTCTCAATCCATGTCCTAGAGATTAGAACCAAAGCAAAATTGATATTCTATGCATAGCTGAGTCCTTGTGGTCCTGTGGAGAAAGCATTGAACTGCTCACTGCAAGGTTAGCGGTTCAAACCCACCAGCCACTCCATCGGAAAAAATAAGTCTGTCTGGTCCCATAAAAACTTGAGCCTCGGGCCTGAGCCCCGGTAGTGTAGTGGTTGTGCATAGGACTGCAGCCCACTGGGTTGGAGGTTCAAATCCAGCAGCAAGGCTGGGCCTCCTACTCCCACCACCAGAGGGCAGTGATGCAAAAAAAAAAAAAAACTTGATCCTCAGATGAGCCAATTAAAGGACAGTATAGTAACAATGAAATATACATCTTTCCTCTAGTTCTCAAATGCTTCCTCCCACCCACTATCATGCTCCCGGTTCTACCAGACAAGTCCGGCTAGAACAGAGGATGTACACTGGAGTCGGAAACATGAGGAATTTAGGATAGATATTCCCTCAGGACGAGTAATGGGAGTGGTGATACTAGGAGGGTGGAAGGATGGTGGAGTAGAAAGGGGGAACCAATTTCAGGGATCTACATATAACCTCCTCTCTGGGGCATGGCCAGCAGGGAAGTGAGTGAAGTACATTGGACAGTGTACGATATGAAATAGCAATTTGTAAATTATTAAAGGTTCATGGGGGGGAAGGGAAATATGGGGAAGTGGAGCTGGGGTCCTGAGTGGAGGGAGGATGTTTTGAGAGTGATGATGGCAACAAGTGTGCAAATGAGGTCTGCATACAATTGCTGTATATATGGATCGTGAGGGGAGGTGTATGAATACCCAATAAAATGATTCATTTAAAAAGGGGGGGGGAGGGGAAAGAGGAGCTTTTTTTTAGAGGAGCTTATACTATAAGGGCTCAAGTGGCTCAAGTGGAAAATGTTTGGAAATGAATGTGGCAGCATGTGTGCAAATGTGCTTGATACAGATGATGTATTGAATGTTATAAAAGCTGGAAGAGCCCCCAATAAGATTATTTAAAAAAAAAACAAACAAAGACTTGAGCCTCAGAATCCCTATAGAGGAAAACTCAATGGCAGTGGATTTTGTTTTGGTTTGGGAGTATAAATAAACAACGGTACTGATGTGGGGTGTAGGATGATTTAGATGGAACTACTAGCTGTATTCAATATTTTAAAGACTTTCAGGGAAGGGCTGAAGTAGAAAGTAGTTTTGAGAATGATAATGGCAACAAATGTACAAATGGGCTTGCCATAATAGATGGATGGATGAATTGTGATAAAACTTGTACATGCCTCTGATGAAATGATTTTTTTAAAAGACTTTCAGGGAAAGGGGAAACCATAATGTCTGATTTCAGATAATCGAGCATTCAGATAATAAATACAATTGATTTAATTATGTCCTACCAAATTATGCACTCGTTTAGCTGTACTGTGATGCTCTGGTTTGGCAATTATGTAATGATGTAGTGTGGTAATTATTTAATGGGCTCCATGATATAATCTGATATGTTAAAAGGTTTATGAGTTGTATATACCCTTAAATCAAATGCAGCTAGATCTGACTGATGAAAGGGGCATTTTCCTACAACACCTTTTACCATACAATATGTAAAATGGGCTGAGCCCCGGTGGCGTAGTGGTAGTGCGCGGGACTGCGGCCCACTGGGATGGAGGTTCATTTCCAGCATTGGGTCTGGGCCTCCTACTCCCACCACCGGAGAGCAGTGATGCCACAAAAAAAAAATATATATATATATATATATATATATATATATATATATATATATATATAAAATGAGAGAGAAGCCAGCAGAGATCAGAGGGTGTTAGTACCACAAGAAAGAAGAGTCAGGAATGTGAAGCATCATTTGAACCTGGAATCTCTGCGCTGAGAAATTCTAAGCTCTAGAGGAAGATTGATGCCAAAATATATGGAGCTCTCCAAGGAATGCTTGACTTGAAAATGCTGGCAAGAGAGACCTTTTTCCCCCAGAGCCGACAGAGAGGAAAATTTCCCCTCAAGATGACACTCTAAATAAAGAGTTCTAGCCTCCTAAACTGTAAGAAAAACATTTCCGTTTGTGAAAGCCACCCACTAGTGGTATTTCTATGATAGTAGCATTAGATAACTCGATAAGAACCAATTTTAGAAATTACAAAAAGTCAGATTTGGATTCATCTTAAAAGATCATGCTACCTATCTAATTCCAAAAAATACAATGGGTTTCCTCTTGAAGTTTTAAATGCTTAATGCTGAGTCAATAGATTTTATAAGTGGTTGGACTGATTGGTCTCCATGATCAATTGGTTGTTCTGACTATTACACTTCTCCACCAGTATTATACATATTATTCTGCCTAACAAGCCAATTATCCAGTCCCTGGGTGATCATAGCATGTTTATTTTAGGAGACAGTGACTTTTAAGGATGTGGCCATCGACTTTTCATTGGAGGAGTGAAGGCTGATGGACCCTACAGAGAGGAAATTGCACAAAGAGGTAATGCTAGAGAATTACAGAAATCTGTTGTCCCTAGGTAAAGAAAAATTCTCTTTTGTGTTTTTTTTTAAAGAAATCAGTTTTTTGTTTGTTAGTTTTTATAAATCTTTTTATTGGGGGCATATACAATTCCCATCACAATCCATACATACATCAATTGTATGCAGGCCACATTTGCACACTTGTTGCCATCATCACTCTCAAAATATCCTTCCTCCACTTAGACCCCCCGTACCAGCTCCCCAGATTTCCCTTCCTTCCCCCAGACACTCTCCCATGAGCCCCTAATAATTTACAAAATGTTATTACTTTTTCATACTGCACGCTGTCCAATGTGTCCCTTCACTCACTTCCCTGTTGTCTGTACCCCAGAGGGGAGATTATGTGTAGATCCCTGAAATTGGTTCCCCCTTTCTATTCCACCATACCTCCATCTTCCCAGTATTACTGCTCCCACCACTAGTGCTGAGGGATCATCTATGCTAAATTCTCCATATTTCCAACTTCAGTGTATATCCCCTGGTCTGTTGGATTTGTATGGTAGAATTGGGATCATTATAGTGGGTGGGAGGAAGCATTTGAGAAATAGAGGAAAGTTGTATATTTCATTGTTACTACACTGTACCTTAACTGGCTCATCACCTCCCTGCAACCACTCTGTAAGAGGATGTCGCTTCACCTATTGATGGGCTTTGGGTCCCCAATCTGTACTCCTCATTCACAATGATATGGTTTTTAGTTCTTTGATGCCTGATACCGGATCTCTTGGACAACTCATGGTCACACAGTGGGGTGTGCTTCTTCCATGTGGGCTTTGTTGCTTCTGAGCTAGATGACCACTTGTCTACTTTCAAGTTTTTAAGACCCCAGATAATACATATTTTGATAGCCGGGCACCATCAGCTTTCTTCACCACATTTGCTTATGTACATATTTGCCTTCAGTGATCATGTAAGAAAGGTGAGCATCATGGAATGCCAATTTAATAGAACAAAATGTTCTTGCACTGAGGAGGTACTTTAGTAGAGGTACAATGCCCATCTGCTGTCCCACTATTAACCCTATGAGTATATGCTCATTGATCTATTCCCCTATCGTCATATATAAATATATACACCTATGTACATGACTGTATTTAAACCTCTGTAAATGCCCTTTACCCACCAGTTCTTTCCTCTATTTCCTTTTACTTTCCTCTTATCCCACTATCAAGCTTAACCTCCATTTGTGTTTCAGTATTTTCTCTCTGCTACATTACTCTTGATCAATCCCTATTGGACTTTTCACAGCCACCTTGTCACTGATTTTGAATTAATTGTTATTCCATTATCCCTGGGCTGGTCAACATCACCTCCTTCCCCCTTCTCCCCTTCTCCCATGTTCCTGCCGGAACCATCAGTCCCATCATTTTTGCCTCCAGACTGTTCATCTAGCCTATCTTATCTAGATAGACCTAGATATCAGTTATGAGATGCTCTTCCTTTTTCAGGTGTCCATGTATTGCTATGAAACTTCCTCTGAAGATTGCTTTTGCTGTGTCCTATAAGTTTCGGTATGTCATGTTTTCATTCTCATTGGTTTCTAGAAATTTTTTAATTTCATCTCTGATCTGGGCCACTATGCACTCCTTTTGCAATAAAGAGTTCTTCATTTTCCAGTTATTTTCTCTAGTTCTCTTCATCTTCCTTTTATTGATTTCCAAACTTATGGCACAGTGGTCTGAGAGAGTGTTCTGCATGATATCAATGTGCTTAAATTTATACAGATTTGCCTTATGTCCCAGCATGTGGTCTATCTTTGAATATGTTCCATGTGGGGATGAAAAGAATGTGAATTGTTTTTTATTTGGGTGAAAAACTGTAGATATCTACCAAATCAAATTGCCTGATTGTAGTGTTTAGATCTCTAGCCTCCTTGTTGAGTTTCTTTCCCTGTGATCTGTCTTTCTCAGAGAGTGGTGTATTAAAGTCACCCACTATAATCGTTGAGGCTGTGATTTCTTTTTTCATCTTTTGAGAGTTTGGTTTATATATTCAGTGGGTCTTTCACTAGGGGAATATATGTTTAAAATGTTTATTGGTTCATTGTATACCCTTCCCTTGAACATTATATAGTAATCCTTCCTTATCTCTTTTTACGGTTTACACTTTGAGGTCAATTTTATCCAAGATTAGAATTACTACCCCTGCTTTTTTTGTATTGTTGTTTGCTTGGTATGCCTTTCTCCAGTCTTTGATTCTCAGCCTATTTTTGTCTGGGTCTTGAGATGTGTCTCCTGTAGGCAGCAGATGATGGGTTGTGTTTTCTAAGCCAGTCTGCTAGCCACAGTCTTTTGAATCCTAAATTCAGCCCATTGATATTTAGGGTTATTATCTCCAATTATGGAATATATGATGTCATCTTCTACCTTTTGTGTTGAGTGTTTCCCTACCTTCCTTTCTGTTCTGTGTGTTGTGGATGTGTGTGTGAGGGTTGATCGTTCTTGATTTCTTTCCACTGTTATGCTATTCCTATTTTCAGGGCTCTTTTCTCTTTGC
The DNA here is from genome assembly GCA_004026705.1 of Nesogale talazaci. Taxonomy (NCBI): domain Eukaryota; kingdom Metazoa; phylum Chordata; class Mammalia; order Afrosoricida; family Tenrecidae; genus Nesogale; species Nesogale talazaci. The sequence continues at coordinate 31,984 of PVJH01012188.1, forward strand.
TGCCCTCTGGGTGAGGCTGTTCTATCTGATGTTCTCTTATTTTTTTGGGAGGGGGGTGCATTACTGCTCTCCAGTGGTGGAAGTAGGAGGCCCAACCCCACTGCTGAAATTGAACCTCCGTCCCAGTGGGCCACAGTCCCGCGCACAACCACTACGCCATCGGGGCTCAGCCCTCTCTTATTTATTCTTGATGAGTGTGGTTCTTCTTCTCATACTGGCTCAGGAAGGTTCTTTTGTAGGGCTGGGTTTCTTCTAACATATTCTTTGAGTTTTTCCTTGTCTGTAAAAACTCTTACTCCTCCATCTCTCTTGATAGATAATTTGGCTGGATAGAGTATTCTTGGGTTTGCATTATTTTCTTTCAATTTTTGGAATATATTACTCCTCTCTCTCTCCTCATCTTCACAGTGTCCGCTGATAGGTCTGAGCATTCTTATTTGGGAAACTTTATATGTGATTGCTTTTTTTCCCCCTAGCTACTCTCATGATTTTATCCTTTTCTTCGAAGTTGGATAGTTTAACTATTATGTATCTTGGTGACTACTTGGGTTTCACTCTAGCTGGTGTTCTTTCAGCCTCTTGAATGATTGCCTGGTTTTTCTTTTCCTTTGTTTTTCAAATGACAGGGTGCTAACTTTTTTTTTCTTTCGCATCACTGCCCTGGTGGGAGTAGGAAACCCAGCCTTGCTCCTGGAGAGCTGCTGCTGGATTTGAACTGCCAACCCTGTGGGCTGCAGTCCTGCACACAACTACTGTGCCACCTGGGCTCAGCTTGATTGCCTGGTTTTCATTCATTAAGCTAGGGAAGTTTTCCTCCAGGAATTCTCTGACTATGTTGCAGATGACTTCTTTGTTGTGTCTTCCTCCGGTAGGCCAATAATTCTGATGTTATTTCTCCTTATACCATCAGATATAGATCTTGCATTTTCTTCAGTTTCTCTGATAATCTTGTTAGACTTTTGTCCACGTATATGTTAGATTCCACTCGACCATCCTATAAGTCACTAATGCGGTTTTCAGCTTCCTCCAGTCAATTTACGAAGTTCATGAGTCGCTGTTGTTTTCTGTTATCTCATCCCTAAACTCTTGTTTCCCTTTGGTGTATGGACTTTATCTCATCTATTAATCTGTCCCTTTTCTGTATTGTTTCCCTCCTATCATGTATGACTCCAAATATCATTCTGAATGATATTTTCCAGGGACTCAAAGAGCACTGGCTCTCTCTGGGACACTTAAAGGAATATGTCTTCAAACTTCCTGTGACTAATTTCACTATGGATTTAGCCTAACACTTTATCCTCCTGTGACTTCACTCTTTTCCTAGTGAACCAGTGTTCCGTTACCTGGAGGGCAAGCTGAGTGTTCTTCCCAGGGTCCACTAGTTGGATTGTTGTGGACCCACAAGGATGGTGCTACACTGCAAGATCTCACCAAGAGCTGATATGGTGCAGCCCACAGCAGCCTGGGCAATGCAGGAGGTGTGTGTGGATGCCCACTGCAAGGAATGCTGCACCACGGAATACTGGTGGGCTACTCACTCCTGAACAGAGCACTGTGAATAGTGGGTGGAGACACCCAATGTGGCAGATCAACTCAGAGGCTGGGCGGTGGTTCCTACAGCAGTTCAGAATTCAGGCCAGCACTTTTCGAACTGCTCTGGGCCGCTAGAGGCACAAGACTGGCGGGAGGAGAATTCCTCAATCAGATGGACCCCCAGAGGACATGTAAGAGCTCTCCCCAAACACAGGCTGGAATTCTCCTATAAGAAATTGGGCTGAAAATATCCAGATGGAGAGTGGGTGAGCTTCTCCACACTGGTTCTACTCTGCACAGGGTGGGGCTCTCCCAGGTGGGTGTAACAGGCATAATTGCCCTAGGCTAAGTGGAGAGGTCTGGTCTGTGAGACAAACTGGAAAAGACCAGAAGTTAATACCAAGAAACCAGGTTTGCTGAGACCATGAGGGGATAGAGAGAAATGAGTTACCCAAAACAGCCACAGAGTGAAGCCCTGATCCCTGTGTGCTTAGCCACAAAGGTTCAATCTCTGCCCTGCACTGGCGGCAAGCCTCAGCTCTGACTAGACAATGCCCCTGTGTGGGCTCAAACCATTCCAGCAGCAGCTCTGGCAGAGACAGTGTCAAACAGTGGCAGGTCAAACCTCAGCCTGGGTTCACTGTGGCAAGCCAAAATCCCTCAGCCCCTCAAAACCCCGCAAATCTGTGCCTATTTATCTTTATGATGATCCTCCAGCGATGCCGTAGTGCTGAATTTCTCTTTCAAACACTTTCCCTGGGCCGTTCTCTTGCTGATTCCCTCTGGTGAGTGTCACGCAGTCACCCTCTTCCTGGAAGAATCCTCTTTTGTGTTTCTTTACATGCTCATTTACCCAGATTTCCGAACACACCTTGTTAAGTACTGTTGTCCCTGTTGTGACTCTTGGCAACTCTGTACAGCTGAACAAAGCACTGCCCATTATGTGCCATTCTCACAGCTGCTACGTTTGAACCTGTTGTTGTAGCTGCTGTGTCAGTCCTTCTCATTGATGGTAGCACTCTTTCCCATTATTAGTATGATATCCTTTTCCAGGAATTGATCTCTCCTGATGGTATGCCCAAAGAGCATGAGATGAAATCATCATGAGTCTAAGGAGTATTCTGGTTGAACTTCTTTTCAGAGAGATTGGTATGTTTTTTGTATCTTAAGATATGCTGGTGTTCTAATGTGCCATCAAATTGGTTCAGACTCTTCATGACCCTATATACAACAGAATGAAACATCACCTGGTTCTGCGCCATACTCACAATTTTACTTATGTTTGAGCCAATTGTTATAGCCACTGTGACAACATTCTCATCAGGGGCCATCCTCTTTTGTCTTTTTAACCAACCCCTGGAAGCTCCCTATTAATGTACTGCAAACACTGTTGGATGGTTTTCAGCAAGGTTTTGCTTGCATGTTATATTAATGACATGGTCATACAACTTGAGCATTCTGTTGGGTTACCTTTCTTTGGGATGGTTACAAATATGGACATCCCCAAACAGTTGGCCAAGTACCTGTCTTCCAAATTTCTTGGCTTAGACCACTGACTACTTCCAGTGCTTCATCAGCTTGCTGGAAAGTTTCCGTTGATAGTCCATCAATTTCTAGAGCTTTGCCTTTGGCTATGTCTTCAGTGGGTTTGAATTCTTTCAACACCATACGCTCTTGCTTATGTACTACCCCCTGAAATGTTTGGATATCAACTAGTTCTTTTTGGTACAGTGACGCTGTGTATTCTTTCCATCTTCTTAGGGGAATTCCCGCATTATTCAATATTTTGTACATCAAATCTTTCAATATTTCTAATTGAGACTTAAATTTTTATTTAGTTCTTTCAGCTTAAGATATGCTGACCATGTTCCTTTTTGGTTTTTCTAACTCTAGGACTTTGTACATTTCATTATAATATTACCGTTTGTCTTGTCAAGCTGCCATTTGAAAATTTACTTTTAAAAAAATCGTTTTATTGGGGGCCCATACAACTCTTACCACAATTCATACATATATACATTGTGCCAAGCACATTTGTACATTTATTGCCATCATCATTCTCAAAACATTTTCTTTTCCGCTTGAGCTCCTGCTATCAGCTCCTAATTTTTCCCCTCCACCCCCTCATTCCCTCACCCTTGATAATTTATAAATTATTATTATTTCATCATATCTTACACTATCCGATGTCTCCATCCCCTAGGGAGGAAGTTATATGTGAATCTTTTTGTTGGTTCTCCCTTTCTACACCTTTCCTCTGCCTCTCAGTATCGTCACTCTTACCACTGGTCCTGAGGGGTTCATCTGTCCTAGACTCCCTGTGTGTCCAGTTCCTATCTGTACCACTGAATATCCTCTTGTCTAGCCCGATTTGTAAGAGAGAATTGGGATCATGATATTGGGGGGGGGGGGGAAGAGTATAAGGAAACATTAAAAAACTAGAGAAAAGTTGTATGTTTCATCGTTGCTCCACTGCACTCTGACAGACCCATCTCCTCCCTGTAAGCCTACTGAAAGGGCATGTCCAGTTGCCTACAAATATACTTTGGATCCCCACTCCACACTCCCCCTCATTCACAATAATATGATCTTTTGTTCTTTGCTGCCTGATACATGATCCCTTCGACACCTTGTGATCACACAGACTGGTGTGCTTCTTCCACATGTGCTTTGTTACTTCTCAGCTATATGTCTGCTTGTTTATCTTCAAGCTTTTAAGACTCCAGATGCTATATCTTTTGATAGCCGGGCACCATCAGCTTCTTCACCACATTTACTTATGCACCTGTTATGCCTTCAGCCATTGTGTCAGGAAGGTAAGCATTAAGGAATGCCAGTTTAATAGAGCAAAATTTTCTTGCATTGAGGGAATACTTGAGTGGAGACCCAATGTTCATCTGCTACCTTTATACTAAACCTATATAAGTATATGAACATGAATCTAATTCCCCATCATATATAAATATATTTACATATGTAAATATGCCTGTATTTAGACTTCTATAAATAACCCTTTGCCTCCTAATTCTTTCCTCTATTTTCCTTTCCTTTTGACCCATTATCATGCTCAGCCTTCATTTCACTTTCAGTAATTCCTCTCTGTTACCATACCTTTGATCAAGCCCTACCAGTATATAGTAGCTTTTTCCCTATGTCCCTTTTACATTTTTTTAAAACTTACCTTAGTGGACTTATGTTATACTTGTCCTTTTGTGTTTGGCTTACTTTGCTGATCATCATTTCCTCCAGCTCTTCCCATGCTGCGAAATGCTTCATGCATTCACTGCATCATTCATGCATCACTGTTTTTTTAGTGATGTGTAGTACTCCATTATATGCATGTACCACAGTTTTTTCATCTACTCATCAGCTGATGGAAATTTGGGTTGTTTCCAACTTGCAATTGGGAACTGTGCAGGGATGAATATTGGAGCACAGACGTCTGGCCGTGGTTTGTTTCTTGCTTCTTGTAGGTATATGCTCAGTAGGGGGATTGCTGGGTCATATGGTAGCTCGATTTCCATCTGTTTTAGATATTGCCAAATCAATTTCCATACCGATAGGTCCACCAGCAGTGGATGAGAGTTCTTGTCTCACCACAGCCCCTCCAACACTTGTTGCTTTCTGATTTTTGTTTTGTTTTTCTTTTGGGGGCATCACTGCCCTCTGGTGGGAGTGGGAGGCCCAGCCTTGCTCCTGGAGAACTGCTGCTGGATTTAAACTGCCAAGTCAGTGGGCCACAGTCCCGCACTCAAGCAACACACCACCGGGGCTCAGCCCCGCTTTCTGATTTTTTGAATTTGGCTATCTTTGAGGGTGTTAGGTGATATCTTGTTTTAATTTGCATTTCTTTTATGGTTAATGATTGAGATATTTTCTTATCTGTTTATTGGCCATCCAGATTTCTGCTCTTGTGAAACTTCTGTTCAGATTCTTTGCCTGCTTCGTCAGTGGGCAATTAGTATTGTTGTTTTTTTTCCTGTTGGGAAGCTAGCAGAGTATTGTAGATTTCAGTAATAAGGCCTTTGTTTGATGTGTCATTGCTAAAGATGTTTTCCCAACCTGCGGGCTCTCTTATTACTCTCTTGGTGATTTCTTTTTATATCCACAGGTGTTTTATCTTCAGTATATCCCACTTGTCAATTTGTGACTTCTCTATATTTGTGTCTTTTTCAATTTCTGATAGCCTATGTATTTCTTGTGCCAAATTCTCAGGTTGGTCCCAATTCCCTCATTGATGGCCCTAAGAGTTTGGGGTTTGACCTTGCAGTCTGTGATTCACCTTGAGTTTACTCTTGTGCATGGAGTGAGATAAGGGTCTGCCTTCATTTTTCTGCAGGTAGGTATCCATTTTTTTCAACACCACTTGTTGAAGAGGGCATCTTCTTATTTGATATTTTGGGGGCCCTTATCGAAGATCAGTTGTCTGTATGCTGATGATTTTATTTCTGGCTTTCAGTTCTTTTCTATTGGTCTGAGAATGTGTCATTATACCAGTGCCATGCTGCTTTTTATCACTTTGGCTCTATAATATGTGCTAAAGTCAGGGAAAGCAAACCCTCCCTCTGTGTCCTTCTTCTTGGGAAGTACTATGATAATTCTAGGTTTCATCCATCTCCATATGAGTTGGTAATCAGTTTTTCCATTTCTTTGAAGAAAGATGAGGGTAATTGTACTGGGATTGCATTAAACTTATATAATGCCTTGTACAGAACTGACATCTTTACTATATTGTCTTCTAATCAATGAGCATGGGGTATTCTTCCATTCGTTGAGATCAATCTTGGTTTCTTGTAATAGTGTTCTGTAGTTTTCCTCAAATAAATCTATTGTTATTTTAATCAGGTATATTCTTAGGTATTTCAATTTGTGCTTCGCTATTGTGGTGGGTACACCTTTTTTAATCAACTCTTCTGTGCGTGTTTCCGATGTGCATAGCAGTCCGAAGACTTTTGAGTATTGATCTTGTATCCTGCCCCTCTGCAATATTCCACTATTTCCTCCAGTTATTCCCTTGTGGAATTTTTGGGATTTTCCATATATAAAATTATATCATCCATGAATAATGATAGATTCACCTCTTCCTTCCCCAGATGAATACCTTTGATGTCTTTTCTTTGCCTGTGCTGTTAGCAAAAACCTCCATGTTAAATAAGAGTGGGGGTAAGGGACATTCTCTCTGGTCCCCCCTTTTTTTCCCCTGATGACAAGCTTTATTTCTCTGTGCACTCGCTGAAGGGAGTGCAAGCTGTGTGTGGGCATTGCCAGAATGAAGTTCCATCTCCCAAGGGCCCAGGCACCAGGGAGGGCTTGGTGCCTGATGAGGAAGGGGGCTGTGAGGTGAGGGAGATGGGCTTCCTTCTAAGGGCTCGGACACAGACTTTTCGTTTTCCCTGCGGGCATGGACCCCGGAAGAGGAGGAGGGTGGAAGAAGTCATTGGTAAGCACTGGGGTTTCCTCCTGACCACACCCAGGGTAGTTCCCCTGGGCACAAGTGTGGGCCTCCATCCTGTCCTGACTGTTTGGCTTGACCGTGGTCTGATCTATGAGAGCTGGACACTGCCCCAGCCACCCCTCGGGACTGCTTGACTATTGATCACACTCAGTGTTAACAGTTCCCTCCTCAACGGAACTTCCGCTTGGCCAGTTGGGCCAAAGTGCAGTGTGTGGGTGGGTGAGGTGGGCACTCATCTAGTGTCCAAGAACAGAGTGGACAGAGCCTGGGGCTGGGGTGACTTTGGGTCTGGCATGTCGGAAGGGGTCCAGTTTGCTTTCCTCCCTGGCCTGCCCCTTCCTCACTCATTCATCAGCATGGGGAGGTGGGGCGGAAGAGCGAGTAGGTGCTGTACATGCCACAGAGCTGGTTTGGACTTTGACCCCCTTAAGTAGCAGGGAGGGACAGACACAGGCTATTTGGTGGACAGGTGTCACTCTCGTCACATGGACGTGGCAAACTTGGAGTGGGCTGCCTGGAGGGGAGAGTGCCCTGCCCTTCAGGAAACACTGAGAGGAAGGGGTTTATTGAGCCAGACTCCCACCTCCCCCCCACACACAATTAAGTCTTGGGGACAGGAGACCTGTGGGAGATTGGTCCCCTTTTTCAGAAGGATCATGTTCATCTTTTTTCCATTGACTACCACTTTGGCTGTTGGTTTTTCATATGTATCTTGTATTATCTTGAGGAAGTTTCCTTCTATTCCTATCTTCTTTAGTGTCTTAAACAGGAATTGATGTTGGATGTTGTCGAAAGGTTTTTTCCTCATCTATCAATAATATCATGTGGTTCTTATCATTTTCATGTCAATGTGGTGAATGATACAGAAGGTCTTTTTTTGTTTTGTTTTGTTTATTTGTTTGTTTGTTTTGGGCATCACTGCCCTCAGGTGGTGGGAGTAGGAGGCCCAGCCTTTGCTCCGTGGAGCTGGAATCGAACCTCCATCCCAGTGGGCTGCAGTCCTGCGCACAACCACTACGCCACCAGGGCTCAGCCCCAAAAGGTCTTTTGTATGTGAATCATCCTTGCATCCCTGGAATGAATCCCACTTGATCATGGTGAATTATTTGTTCTATGTTCTTTTGTATTCTATTGGTCAGTATTTTGTTAAGGATTTTTACATTGATCTTCACTAAGGAGATTGGTCTAATATCCCTAATGAATCTCAATACTTGTGGGATCATTTCCTGGATTTGGTATCAGACTTGTACTAGCTTAAAAGAAGGAGTTCAGGAATTTTCCATCTTTTGCTATGTTTTCGAAGAGTTTGTATAGGATTGGTGTCAGTTCTTCCATGAATACTTGGTAGAATTCTCCTGTGAAGCCATCTGGTCCAGGAGATTTTTTGTTTGTTTGTTTGTAATCCCTTTGTAACTTTGTCTAATTTCTTCTATTGCTATGGGTCTGTTGAGATTCTTGATGTCCATCTGGGATAGTCGAGGGAGAGGTTATTTTTCCAAGAATTTGTCCATGTCTTCCAAGTTGTTGAATTCATTGGAGTACAGTCCTTTGTAGTACTGTTTAATAATCCTTTTTTTTCTTTTTTTTCTGGCGGGGGTCATCACTGCCCTCTGATGGGAGTGGGAGGCCCAACCTTGCTCCTGGAGAGCTGCTACTGGATTTAAACCACCAACCCAGTTAGCTGCAGTCCCGCACACAACCACTACGCCACTGGGGCTCAGCCCTTAATTATCCTTTTGATATCATTATGGTCTGTTGCAATGTTCTCTCTTTCATCCCTCATCCTTGCTATTGAAATTTGATCTCTCCTTTCTTTGGTTATTGCCTTCTTTCTTTGGTTAGGTATAGTTAGATTTGAAATAACCAATTTTTAGCAGCATTATTTTTTCCAGTTATATTTTCCTTCTTCTGAATCTCAGTCCTGATTTTTTTTTCTTTTACCATTAATAGTGTTGTCCTGTTGACTCTGCTCTAGTTACTGTAAATTTTGTGTCAGTATTTCAATCATAAGTCTCTCCCTTTTCATGTAAGTATGTATTATTATGAAATTTCCTCTGATAGCTGCCTTACTGTGTCCTATAAGTTTTGATATGTCATGTTCTCATTCTTGTTGGTTTCTAGAAATTTCTTAATTTCATCTCTGATCTGGGACAATACACATTCCTTTTGTAATAGTTGCTCATCCTCCCAATTGTTTGCTCTTATTTTCCTCATCTTCCTTTGGTTAATTTCCAGCTTTATGGCACAGTGGTCAGGGAGATAGGTCTGTATGATATCATTGTGCTTAAATTTATGCAGATTCACCTTATGCCCCAGTATGTGGTCTGTCTTCAAATATGTGCCATGTGGTCTTGAAAAGAATATGATTTTTTTTTGCATTTGGATGAAGAGTCCTGTAAATATCGATCAGGTCAAATTGTCTAATTGTAGTGTCTACATCTCCAGCCTCCTTGTCAAGTTTCTTTCCATGTGATCTATCTTTCTCAGAAAGAGGTGTCTTGAAATCACCTTCTGTAACTGTTGAATCTGTGATTTCTTTTTTCATCTTTTGGAGTGTTTGCTTGATGTTTTAAGCAGGTCTCTTTTGGGGCAATATTTGTTTCAAATGATTAGTGGTTCTTTGTCTACTGTTCCCTTTAGCATTATATAGTGTTCCCCCTTATCTCTTTTTATGTTTTGCACTTTGAGGTAAATTTATGTGAGATTAGGATCACAACCCCAGCCTTTTATGAAATGCTGTTTGCTTGGTATGACTTTCTCTAGCCTTAGATTCTCAGTCTATTTTTGTCTGTAGTCTTGAGATGTGTCTTCTGTAGGCAGCAGATTGATGAGTTGTGTTTTCTAAGCCAATCTGCTAGCCTCAGTGTTTTAATGCCTGAGTTCAGGTATTCAGGGCTATTATCTCCATCTGTGGACTCCGTGATGTTTTATGTATAGTCTTATACCTTTTGTCTTGGGTGTTTTCCTACCTCTCTTAGCAGTGTGTTGTACATATGTGTGTGTGCATGTGTGCATGTTTCATCCTTGGCTTCTTTCCACCCTTAAGGTAATGGTATCTTTGGGGCGGTTTTGTCTTTGTTGCCTTCTGGGTGGGGTTGTTTTATGTGGCAGTGTCATTTATCTTGGTGTGCGCTGTTCTTCAGCCCATACTGGGTCAGCAAGGATCTTTTTTGGGCCTAGGTTTTTTTCTAATGTATTATTTGAGTCTTTCCTTGTCTGGGAAGACTCTTACTTCTCCACCTGTCTTGAGCAATAATTTGACTGGATAGAGTATTCTTGGGTTTGCATTATTTTCCTTCACTTTTTGGACTATGTTACTCCATTCTCTCCTCTTCTTCATAGCTGTCCACTGGCAGGTCTGAGCATATTCTTATTTGTGAGCCTTTGTATGTGATTGCTTTTTTTCCCTACTTGCTCTCATGATTTTCTCCTTTTCCTTAAAGATGGATAGTTCAACTATTTTGTGTCTTGGTGACTTCTCCTTAGGATTCAGTCTAACTGGCTAGTCTAACTAGTGTTCTTTCAGCCTCTTGAATGGTTGCCTGGTTTTCATCCTTTAAGCTTGGGAAGTTTTCCTTCAAGAAATCTCTCACCATTATTGAAAATGTCTACTTTGTTGTGTCTTCCTCCAGAAATCCAATTATTCTGATGTTCTTCTTCATAGCATCAGTCATAGCTCTTAGATTTTCTTCAGCTTCTCTGTTGATGTTATTAGATTTTTGTTCTGGTTTGTTAAAGTCTGCTTGGCTATGCTCTAGGTCAGGGTTAGTTGCCTAAGAACCTGAGACCTAAGAGCCAATCCTTTCCCTCCTAACAACTTTTAAATCACTCAAGAGTCTTAAATATATTTTTCTTTTTCTTTCTTTTTTTTTTTTTGGCATCACTGCCCCCTGGTGGTCCTGGGAGCTACCCAGCCTTGCTGCTGCTGGATTTGCACCACCAAGCCAGTGGGCTGCAGTCTCACACTCAACCACTACGCCACTGGGGCTCAGCCCTTAAATATGTTTTTCCAAACAGATGAGATCACCATGATCTTAAATAGCAACCTTCAAATGTTCTCACTGTTAATTCAGAGCCGCATGTCCACACTGCAGGACTCAGCTGTGGCTCATGAGCCACAGTGTGCCATCCACTGCTCTAGGTCACTGGTGTGGTTTTCTGCCTCCTCAGTCAGTTGGTGAAGTCTGTGAGTCTGCTACTGTTTTGTTGTCTTGTCCAGAGCTCTCGTATTTTCCTTTGTTGTATGGTCTTTATCTCTTCTATCATTTTATCCTTTTTTTAGTATTATTTCTCTCATATCCTGTAGGACTCCAAGCAGCATTCTGTATATTTCTTTCTGTAGCAGATCAATGTCTGCTTCTTCTATGCATATCATTGCGTTCAGAACATCACTTTGCATTGCCTTTTTTTACTCCCATTTTTTCATTGAGGTCTGATTCCTGTTTGCATTGCATTGTTTCAGAGAAGCCAGGTGCCATTTTCCAGGGAGTCAAAGAGCAGTGAGCGCTCTCCGGAAAACTCATAGGAATGCTTCTTCAAACTGCCTGTAGCTAATTTCATTATGAAATTAGCATATCACTTTATTCTCCTGTGGCTTCACTCTTTTCCCTAGTCAACCAGTATTCTGTTATTTGGAATGCAAGCTGTATGGTTCTCTCAGGAGTTATCTTGTTGTAAACCCACAAGGATGGTACTATACTGGGTGATCTCACAAGAAGTCATGATGGTGTGACCCATCGTAGCTTGAGGAGTCACAGAGGGTGTGCAGGGGTACCTGCTGCAACGGGAGTGCCACAGAAGGCTGGTGAGTTGCCTGCTATGGTGTAGAGGACGGTAAATGGCAGGTGAAATTTCCCTGGTCAGCTAGACCGCTGTGGATGTTGGGCATAGGTTTCCACAGCAGCATGGAACATTGGCGAGTGTTGGCTGAGCTGCTTAGGTCATGTGAGGCACTAAGGCAGGCGGGATGAAGTTCCCTCAGTGGTATGGGACCACAGAGGGTGGTAACGAGCTCCCTCAGCCATGCAGGCAGGATTTCCCCAGGCACATGTTAAGCACTGCAGAGTACAGGTGGTGGAATTTACCCCAGAGGAAAGTGGGTGGGATTTTTCCTGGAGAAAGGTGAGCAGGATTTCTCCTAGATTAAAGTGGAAGGATTTCCCCCAAAAGAATTTGGTTGGGATATCCCTTGGTGAAGGGTGGTTTGGGCTTTCCCTAGCGTTGTGTAATACTGCAGAGGATAGAGCTCTTCCTGCTAGGTGGAGGGCAGACATAGCTGGAGGCCAGCAGTGGTGAATGAGAGAAAAGGGAAGAGAAAAGAAAAAGAAAAAAACTAAGCCCGCCGAGACTGTGGGGAGGTAGGGGGAGAAAAGAGATAGAGACAAAAGTAACAATATAGCTGCACCCTGATCCCTGACCATTGTGCTGGAGAGGTTTAAACCCTGTCCTGAAGCATCAGCAAGCTGTGACTATGTTAAGATAAAGCTGGCTTCAAATGATCCCAGCTCTGGCCAAGACATGGTGGGACTAAGGTCAAACCCTAGCCAGCCTCCACTGTGCTAAGTCAAAAAGCCCCCAGCTCCTCAAAACCTAGTGGATCTGTGCCTTCTTATCTATGATGCTCCTTCTATGACCCAGCCAGTGTCGAATTTCCTTTTTAATAATCTACTTTGCTGATTTCTACGGAGTCCCTCTGATATATTAATCAGTCGCTATCCCATTTGAAATTTCTGTTCAGTTCTTTGACTTGTTCATTTATTCCACTAGACCTAGCTACTCTGATGATTAAGAGCAAGTTTCAGAATCTCTTCTGACATCCATTTTTATCTTTTCTTTCTTTCCTACCTTTTAATGATCTTTTGCTTCTTCATGAATGACTGCCTTGATATCTTACCATGGCTCATCAGGTCTTTCTGTCATTAGAGCTCACTGCATCAAATCTGTTCTTGAAATGTTCTTGACTTTCAAGTGGGATTTTGGCTCTCATAGACTGTTTTTAACTTTCTTGAGCTTCATCCTGAATTCACATTCAGCAATTTCAGTCTAGCCCCTGATCTGGTTTTAGCTGCTGATTTTGAGCCTCTCCATTGTTTCTTCCCACAGATGTGGTCAATTTGATTTCAGTTTATTCCATCTGAAGAAGTCCATGTGAAGAGTCAACACTTGTGTTGTTCAAAAAAGTTATTTGTGATGAAAAAGTCACTGATCTTGCAAAATTCTGCCATGTAATCCCAGTTTCTATATCCAAGACCCTATATTCCAACTACTCCTCTTAATGCTTTGATTACAACTTTTGAATTTCAATTGTCAATAATTATCAATTCTTCATGATTGTATGTTTGATCAATTTCAAACTGAAGATTTGGTAGAATTCCTGCAGGTGAAACCCCAGAGATAGCAGTGGGTCTGGGCATGTCTTGTACCTGTTTTTAAGTTGGATTATTTCTTTCTTTGTTGGGCTGTTGAAGATTTCTATTAATTATAGAGACTAATCCTTTGCAGCTGTATAATTGACATTTTTTTCCCCAGCCTGAGTTTCTCTTTTTACTCTTTAAATGAAATCTTTTGAAAATATTAAGAGTCTAAATTTAGGAAGTCCCAGTAATCCAACTGGTCTACTGTTTGTGTTTTTACATTTGCTTGATAGTGTGCTTATGACTAGTAGTAAAGGCCTCTAAGTTTATCCCAACTTTTTCATTGATGGTCTTTATAATTCTAAGTTTTATATTAAAATTTTTGATCCATCTTGATTAAGTTTATTTCTGCATATGGTTATTTCATTTTTAAGCAAATAAATTTTCTCCATTTGTCAAAGGGACACTCTCACCCCCACCCCCATTAGCCCTTCGTCAAAGATCACTTGTCCATTGGTGAATGGATTTACCCCTGGTTCTCAATTCTATTATGTGTCTATTGTTATACCAGTACCAAGTTCTTTTGACAACTGTATGTGGTATGTTCTGAGATAAAAAATGTGAGACCTCCTACCTTGCTATTCTTTATTTAACCTGAGTCCATTTCCTTCCTAGGTAAAACTAGAAATTAATTTTTCCATCTCTTTAAAGAATAGTGTTGGGGCTGAGCCCTGGTGGTGTAGTGGTTGTACACGGGACTGTGGCCCACTGGGTTGGAGGTTCAAATCCAGCTGCAAGGCTGGGCCTCCTACTCCCACCACCAAAGGGCAGTGATGCCCCAAAAACCAAAAATAAAATAAAATAAACAATAGTGTTGGAATGTGGATCAGGATTGCACTGAATCTTTAAACTGTTTTGGAAGAAATACAGCTCTTTAGGAGTTAGGATGGCAAGACTTCATATTGCATACTTTGGACATGTCGTCAGAAAAGACAGTGTCTGGAAAGGGCATTAAGCTTGAAAAGTGGAGGGACAGCAAAAAAGAGGAAGGTGCTTGTCAAAGGAAACTAACCCCCATCACCAAAAGGTCAGACTGTGCAAATATACAGTGCTAATAAATAAATAAGGGGGGTACTGGAGAAACAAATCATAAGATGGAAAGTCAATGTTTGTTTGACCTCTCCCTCAAGCTTGTGGCTGCAGAGATGAATGAATCCAAAATTAGCAGGTCAGATGGCAGGCTTGATGACCCCCATGGTGGGCAAGCAGTACGGTAGGTCATTCAGTCAGGTCCAAAGAACCAGAGGTTAATGAGCCAGATGTAGGGCCCAGAACCATCAAAAATCATTTCTAGAGTGTCTACTAATATTGGAAGTATGTCATAGCTATTCTCCTATCCCCAGGCAATTAATTGCATCAGATTTGTGTCCTGAATAAGGGTGTTGCATTCCACCCTAATCTTTATCTATTTATGGAAATTTGCAAGTAACAGGCTATGATTATATTTAGTTAGGTCCAATCATGGGAATTAATATGCGTTAATTGTCAAATCCTTGAAAATCTAGGGCCAGCCAAATTGATATAAAAACCTTAGTTTCACTGATCATACCATCCACAAATAGCAATAACCTTAGTTCTATTTTGCCATTTGAATTCCTTTTATATCCCTTCTTTGCCTGATAGCTCTGGCTAAGACTACTTATACAATATTGAATAGGTGTAGTGATAAAGGACATCATTGTCTGGCTATTATTCACAAAGAGAATGCTTTCAGGCTCTACAAAGGTTAATAATGTTGGCTGTTGGTTTTATATAAATATCTTTAAGTGTTGAGGAACGTCCCTTCTATTGCTATTTTGTGTTGAATTTTTTCAAATGCCTTTTCTGTGCCTTTTAATATGATCACGTGATTCTTTTCTTTATATGACAAACTAATACATGGTTTTTCTAATGTTGAACCATGCTTGCATCCTTGGAGTGAATTCCACTTGATCATGATGTATTAATTTTTTGACATGATGTTGGGTTCTATTGGTGAGAATTTTGTTGAGAAATTTTATTTATATGTTCACAAAGGATATTGGTTTATAATTTTCTTTTTTTGCATTGCCTGGTTTTAATATCAGGATTGTGTTCATTTTAAGTGATATCCTTTCCTTTTCTATATTCTATAATAATTTAAGTAGAATAAGTGTCAATTCTTTTCTGTTTGGTAAGATCTTCAAGAGAGGTAATCTTGGCCAAGACTTTTGTTGTTGTTGTTATTGTTGTTGTTGTTGAGTATTCTTTTAAGAATCTGCTCGATTTCTTCTTTTACGATGTTAGTGTTTGGTGCCGTTAAGTTAGTTCTGATTCATATTGACCCTATGTACACCAGAACAAAACACTGCCTAGTCCTGTACTATACTCAAAATGGTAATTTTTGGTTTTGGGGGGGGAGGGGCATCGCTGCCCTCTGGTGGTCGTGGGAGCTACCCAGCCTTGCTCTTGGAGAGCTGCTACTGGATTTGAACCGCCAAGCCAATGGTCCGCAGTCCCGCACTCAACCACTGCACCACCAGGGCTCAGCCCCAAAATTGAAAAGTTTGGACCCACTGTGGCATGCACTATGTCAATCTATGTGGACTAGATTGGCCAGGTGGACTAGAGAAACGAATTCACAGGCCCTCAAATGTGTCTAAGAGATAACTTTATATCCTGAAGCAATTGTACACTAAGAACACCTCCCAGCTCAATCCAGGTCAAGTCTTTAAATCTGATATTTGGCAATAATCAGCCTAAAAATTCTTTTTCAGATTCATGCAGCACATGTAATGACACCAAATGTAGGAAGAAAGATCACAGGCCACTAGGTAGAAAGTCATGCCAATCCAGTGATGGTAGAAGCCTCTCAGTGCTGGCCTGGCTCTCCAGGTGGCACCTCCTGCTCCAAGGCTCTGGCTGCATCAGCATAGCTCTCTCTGGCTTGTCAATAGGAATGTCTCAAAAACAGGAGGGTTTTCGTCCCACCTCCAGCGAGTTATTGGTTTCTTTGTCACCTCTAAATGAAGTTATCGGGCTGAGCCCCAGTGGCGTAGTGGTTGTGCACGGGACTGCAGCCCACTGGGATGGAGGTTCAATTCCAGCAGTGGGGCTGGGCCTCCTATTCCCACAACCAGAGGGCAGTGATGCCCCCGAAAAAAAAAACAAACATAAATGAGGTCATCAAGCTGTGACCTGACTGAGGGGCTATACTTCACCCCTTCACTTCTAATAGTCTCAAATTGAAAACATGTTATGTACTACTACAAGAATCCTCCTTTTTGTTGATCTCCTACTGTATGGATCATAATGTCCTTCTCGAGAAACTAGAATGTGCTCTCTAGGGAAATACATATTTAATTTCTTGGTCAGTTGTTTTACTAGATTGTTGTTTTTGCTCTGGTGGTTAACTTCTAAATCTATTTTAGACATTGAACCTCTCTTGGATATCAGTAGATATGTTTTCCTGAGGGCAAACATTGGGTAGAACCATGTCATAAGAAGTGAGTGTTATTATATTTGGGCTAGAATGAAGTGTGAGCCCAAAATCCATCCATATGAATTTGGTTTATATATGCCTCTGGTTTACTTTATACATCATTACCATTTTATGATAGAGACCATTATAACTCATTTCCCTGATTCATAAGATACTTCTATTGATAGTGTCATTAATTTAGCCAATGATAGAGAATTTAAGACATTGTTGAGAAAAGGAAATCATACAAACATAGGCTAGCTTTGCAGATAATACATAGATCATTGACTTGTACAGAATGAAATATTTTTTTTTCAGAATGAATTCTTAAGTGACTAGACACTGTATACAAGAACCATGGGGAGGCTGAGCCCTGGTGGCGTAGTGGTTGTGTGTGGGACTGCGGCCCACTGGGCTGGCAGTTCAAGTCCAGCAGCAGCTCTCCAGGAGCAAGGCTGGGCCTTCTACTCCCACCAAAGGACAGTGATGCCCTAAAAAAAAAAAAAAAAAAACAAGAACCATGGGAGTTGGTGATAGGGCAAAATTGTTAAAAGGCCGCATTTACAAAATCAAACCATGTCTTCCAGTCTAATATATGTCATATGAAAGCAAGGAGAGTATTAAAATAGTAAATATATGCTATCTCCAGCACCCTCACTGGGCACCCTCAAAGCAAAAAATATCTGAGAATATCTTGATTTCACTTTCATTTTCAAGGACTACTTTACTAGGTAAAGAATTTTTGGTTCATAATTCCTTTCCTTGAGGAGCATTGCTTCCTTGCATCTAGGACTTCTAAGAAGTCTGTACTTTATCTCATTGAGGACCCTTTATGCAGATGTTATTGTGTTTTTCTCTTGCTGCTTTTAGAATTCTCTCCTCTTTGATTTTCAAGAATTTGATTGTGGTGAGTCTTGATGTTGACCTCTTTAAATTTATCCTGATGAACATTTACCTAGCTTCTTGGATTTGCATATTCAGCTGCTTATTATAAGAACTGAATGTTTTTCTGTCCTTATATCTTGAAATTTCTTTTCTGTGCCTTTCTGCCACTTTCATCTGAGATTCCCATGATCTTTCCCCTCCCTCACCCCCAAGGATCTTAATGTTGGATTTCTTGATTAAGTCCCACAGTTACATTTGGATTCATTTGCTATTCTCAAACTTTGTCTGCAGTTTGGTAAGTTCAGTTATCATATCTACTTTCTTTATTCTGCCTTGTGTACACTCAAATATAGTGATGAATCTCTCCTTTACATATTTAAATTGATTTATTTTATTCCTCAACTCTAGTCTTTCTACTTAGTTCTTTTATATGATCTATATCTCTTTATTGAGTTTCTGATATATACATATATATACATATATATGTTGTATGTAGGTTCTTTGCCTTCTTTACACATACTTGGCATTGTTTTGACAAGGACTTCTATTTTTCCCAATATCCTTACCTCTACTGAGATTATTCAAAATGTTTTATTTTGTTTAATTGGACTATTTGGGGTGGGGAGGGAACTCAAGGTTTTTTTTAGTATTTTACTATGCTAATTCTGAAACTCAGAGTTTTCTTTTTCTGCAGGGACTGTGTTTTCTCCTCTTTTTTTCCTCTTATTTTCTTCCTTTCCTCCTAAATTTCAATAGAGGATGCTCTGACCCTTTGCTTTCACAGCACTGGTTCATTCATTCTAAGGAGGTGTGACCCTCTCCCCTCTTCTGGTAAAGCCACAGGTACTACAGAGGAGTGCTTAAAGATGCTGTATGTCCCTGGGAACCAAAAGTAGCAAGTCATTAGCAAGGTAAGTACAGCATTCCTATCCTTAAGGAACTGATTCACTATTTTATTTAGCAGGATATCTCACCACAAGTCGGGGGGAGAGTAGGAATATACATATGAAAGTTGAAAGGAAAAAACCAAGAAGAATTGATGCGCTTCAATTGTGGTGCTGGTAAGGACTAATGAAGGTTACATTGACTGTAAAATAAACAAACTAATCTGTCTTATAAGTACAGCCAGAATGCTTGTTAGTAGCGACGACGGCAAAATGTTTGTCATAGTGTCAGGAGATAGCCCTGAAAAGAATCTCATGTTTGATAAAATAGAAGGGCAATCAAAAGAGGAAGACCCTCAAGAAGACAGATTACAACTGTGAGCTAAAGAATAACCATTGTGAGGCTGGTGCAGAACCAAGCGGTGTTTTTGCAGTGTTTTGTTTTATTGTATGTTGGGTCACCATGAGTCAGAACTGACTCAAGAGTGCCTAACAATAGAACAGGAAGAAATATCATAAGTCATAGAAAGATTTCATCTTGCATAAATGGGAGTTTACTTCTCCTGGGGACCCATTTTTTTCTGCTTGCTCCCTGAACACCATTAAAATATTTAAGTAGTAGGACTTTAGAGAATTAAGTTCCAGTGTGCCTTCTTAGCGCAGTAGGCAGCGCGTCAGTCATAATCTGAAGGTGCTGAGAAGTAAGTTCCTCTGTGATGTTTTTAGCCCTCAGGAGCCTAGTCAGTGTGTAGCCCAACGTCTCTGTCTATCACCCACTAATTACATGGAGACGAGCAGGAGAGCCTCTCATATACAATGGGGAGAAATATTTTTAGATCTTGTAGGAATGGAATGGACAACTTTATTCCTATGGACTCATTGTAGCTGACTCTGCTCAGAAAAATATTAAAATATTAAAACAATAGGAACCTCAGCAAAGGCCAAATTCCTCTATCACTTTTCTACCCCTAGAAAAGTAATTTTTCACTATTTTATTTTGCAGCATGGCTTCTGGTTTGCATGCGCCAACCTTCATTTCTTAAGTACTCTTAGAGCGATTAATAAATTCTTCCTTGTAGTCTTGCTCTTCCCTCTGGCTCCAACTATTTGAACTGGCCTGTAGAGCTCAGTGTCCATCAAATCAACTATATTGTGCCCTTTTCTTTCTTTTCTTGAATTGTAAGGGAATGGAGAAGAGCACCTTTTATTTTCTTAAATGAAGCAATCACAATTATTTTAAAATCTGTGCCTTATTCCTCAACTGTTTAGGTCATTTTAAGTCCATTTCTATTACTGTTTTATTCTCAGGGTTTTCCTTCATGTAACTCTTATCTTCCTGTATCCCAGTTTAATTTTGATAAGGTATCAGACATTAATTATGAAAATCTATTGAAGATGAATTTTATGGCAGCAGGATTTTAGGCTCTGAACACTAACAATCCTCAGCCATCTCAGTTCAATTACACATTTAAGTGATCGAGATTCTAGTCTTTGAGAGACTTGGTCTATTTTATATTCTTATCCTTAGAGCATAGCACTTCAAGGTTCCAGCCAAATTAATTTTATTTTTACATTTTAAACTTATTACTAGTTCCCGAGTTCCACATTGGAGCTATGAATGTGTTTTTTATAGCTTCTTTTTTGACAGAGGTAAAAAATACCATAAATAGCAATGTAGAACAAAAGAAATTGTTACTTCTAATGACAAAAACTACGGCAATAGTAGAATATTTAAAAGAAGAAAATGAAAAAATATTTGGAAGATTTATATTCCAGCAGTGTTATCATGAATATGCTTTCTTTTTCTTTTTTTTTTTTGGAGGGGGGGCATCATTGCTCTGCGGTGGTGGGAGTAGGAGGCCCAGCCCCACTGCTGGAATTGAAGCTCCGTCCCAGTGGGCCGCAGTCCCGTGCACAACCACTACGCCACCGGGGCTCAGCCTGAAAATGCTTTCTTTAATGAGGGAGAAACCTAATGAATTTACTACTTTTCTTGTTTGCTTAATCGGCTTCTATTAACCCTCTTTCTTACGAGAAAACAAGAAAAATATACAATAATTTGAAGCCACATATTCATTTTGTTAAAATTTGCTCTTTTATTATTCTGCTTAGGGATATTTTTTTAATAAAAGAAATAGAAATCATTTATTGTTGTTGGTTTTTTCCCTTTACTTTCTCTCTCTCTCTAGAGTTGGAAACCAAGGACACTGCACTTCCAGAGATTTTTGTGAAGACAACTTATCACAAGAGAATGCTGTGGAAAATTTTACAGAGAATGGCCTATGGGATATTTTTTAGGAGCATCATGGAAATTTAATGACAAGATACTGAGACTGCAAAATAACCAAGAGAATCATTTAAAGAATGGTTACACAGAAAAATTCTTTCAGTGGTCAAAGAGGCTATAGGTTTGAATCTTTTTTTTTTTCTAGAATCAGAAGTTATCACAGATGAATCCCACAGCAAATGCCAAACATATGAAAACAGTTTCACAAATAATTTAAATTGTATTACTGGTACCCAGTTAAAGAAAGTAATTTGCACAGAAGACAGCATTGCCATAAGGCATACTTCAAAACTTAATTTGGAAAAGAAGACTAATGATGAAAAACTCTCTAAAACAATATATGTGAAAAAACCTTTCACTATAGGTCATTACTTGTTCAACATCAGAGGACTCGCTCTAAAGAAAAACCTTATAGATGTAAGGAATGTGGGAAAGTGTTCAGCTGGCCTTCATATCTTAGTCAACATAAAAAATTCACACGGTACAAAAAGACATGGGAAAGGCCTTTATAGCTTCTTCGTCTCTTAGGGTACATCAGAGAATTCATACTAAAGAGAAACCTTATCAGTGCAATGTCTGTGGAAAATCCTTTAGCCAGGGTGCTCGCCTTAATCAGCAGCAGAGACTTCAAACTGGAAGAAACACTATAAATGTAACGAGTACAGAAAAAATTTTAGTGATAAATCAAAATTTTTAAGACATCATGAAACTCACACTAGAGAGAAACCCTAAAAATGTAATGATGAGGGAAAGCCTTTAGGAATAAGTCATACCTTAGTGTACATCAGAAGACACATACTGAAGACAAACCATATAAATGCAATGAGTGTGGTAGATCTTTCAAGAGTACCACAATTTTTAATGTGCATGTAAGAATGCATACTGGAGAGAAACCCTTTAGATGTAATGAGTGTGGTAAAGCCTATAGAAGTAACTCAAGTAACTTATTGGGCATAGAAGAACTCATACTGGGGGGGGGAACGTATGAATATAATGAGTGTGGAAAAGCATTCAATTGTGCAGCAAATTCCACTGAGCATCTGAGGATTCATACAGGAGAAAAGCCCTATAAATGTAGTGAATGTGGGAAAGCATTTATTAATTATTCATGCCTTATTATATATCAAAGAATGCATACAGGAGAGAAACCATATAAATGTAATGAATGTGGGAAGGCCTTCATGTGTTCTTCATCTCTTATGCATCAACGAATTCACACTGAAGAGAAACCTTACCTCTGTAATAAATGTGGTGAATCTTTCAGAATAAAATCACACTTGGCTGTACATCAGAGGATTCCTACTGGAGAGAAACCATATAAATGTACTCTGACTGTGAGGGGCATTCGCCAAAATGGTAAATTTCAAGGAACATCAGAAAATTCATTCTGGAGTGAAACCTTTTAAGCGTTATGATTGTGGGAAATCTTTCAGGACAAAGTCGTACTTTATTGTGCATCAGAGGCCCCACACTGGAGGAAAAACCATATAAATGTAATGAATGTGAAAAAGTTTTTACTAATACATCCCAGCTTACTGTGCATCAAAGAAGGCATACTGGTGAAAAAACATATAAATGTAATGAATGGGGGTGGGAAAGTTTTCACTAGTAACTCAGGCTTTAATACCCACCAGAGAACACATGCTGGAAAGGAGCCATTTAAATGTTGTGATTATAGGAAAGCATTTAGTCAAATGGTACATATGACAGGACATCAAAAATACATAGTGGAGAGACACCTTATAAATGTGATGTTTGTGGAAAAGCTTTCAGGAGAGATGCATATCTTACAGTACATTGGAGAACACATAGTGGAGAAAAACCCTATACATGTAAACAATGTGGTAAAGGTTGTCTTAACTTATCACAGCTAACTCTACATCAGAGAATTCATACTGGTGAGAGGCCCTATCAGTGTGAAGAGTGTGGGAAAGCCTTCAGAACTAACTCGGACTTTGCATCTGAGGATGCACACAGGAGAAAAACCTTATAGATGTAATGAATATGGAAAAGCCTTTAGGAGAAGCTCAAGCCTTACTGTACATCAAAGAATACACCAGAGAGATGCTCAAGTAACATAGAAAAAATATCTTTCAGCCAGATGTCAACTCCACAAGAAGAATATTCTAAATTGTGTACTTCATGAACATGGAGAAATCTGGTGCAATTCACCAAGAAATAACAATGAAAAGTAACTGTAAAAATAAGGAATATAGAAAAGCAATTCATCTAATAAAATCTTAAAGGTTATAAAACATATGTAAAACATATTTACTTTAGAAAAATATAATAAAAACTGTAATCCAGATTTCATATTGTATTCATTCAGTATTTTCTTTTTTTCCCCTTCCCGCCCCCTCAGTGAAGTATTTTCAATCAATTGCCTATAACTTTTTTGCTGTTATTTTTCTATTAGATTGATTGTCACTAGCCTCAAGATATTTCTATTTTAAATATTAATCCTTTTCATGTGGATGGCAGAGGTTTTTCACAAGCTATAATTTAAGTTTATATCTTTTTCATAGCAAAATAGCTACAAATATTTTACTTTGTATATTAAAATATTTCTTTCTTTTATATTCTTTTTTTAGTAAAAGAGGTCTCTCTTTACTTCCATAGCTCAACTTTCACCCAAACAATAGGCCTATGAGATGAACAACAACAGCAGAAAAGTACATACTTCATTAAGCAAACAGTCACAAAATCAAAAGATTTTTGTTAGAAGGCTCAGAAGGCAGGAAAATATAAGAAATAAAAATGAATGGTAAACACAAGAAGAAAGTGGAAAATTTGCTGTTATGTTGTAGAGATTGGAATCTATGCTACAAAACAATGTGTGTAGATTATTGTGTGGAAAACCAATTTGCTCTCTAAAATTTTCACTCAAATCACACAAAAAAATTAAGAAAAAAGAATGAGCAGAGCCAGTTATAATCCATCAGTCCAATCCCCTTTCTTTCAGGGGTCCATATCCCAGGACTCGGTGAGGTGACCAGATTTTAACATTGGTAAAGCGGGACACCATTGATAGGGACTGGGGTTGAGGGGGTTTATTCCCTTCCTGTTCTCCCACCATTCCTTAGCTTGTTGTGCACGCTTTCCAAAAAATCGAGACTTTTTTTAAACCACCACAGGACTTAGGAAAAATTGTTTAAAATCAGGACTGTCTGGTTACTGAGGTGCACACCTTCTACAAGACCCCATCGTTCTTCCTGCAGTCAAAGATGGAGTAGTTTAGAGTCCCACCCCCACCCAGTTACACCTTTAGACTTGCAGTGGGACCACCTTAGTTCAGATGTGGTGCCACGCCCTGCACCCCAATTTAGAAGCCTACAATCAGGGTTCCTCAGAGACTTCGTTGCTGGTCTGTTACACTCCTCTCTTGATTTGTCCACATGTGGGAAAGTCAGACCAGCTGCACCTCCCGAACTATATCTTCAGTGATGTCCTATTTAACAGAGAGATACTCATCAATTCTAGTTCAGGACAAGTTAGACTTGGAACTTTTTGTATGGTCTCCCTTTTTCTCTCATTCTATATCTAGTGAGATAGACAGAATAAGCAATTCCAAGGGACAGCAATAGGAACAACAGCATGGGAGAGGAGAGGGGGAGGGGAGCGGTGAGTCAATAACGACAGACAAAAATAGCAAGGGATCTAAAATTGATGGTGGGGAGGGTATAGAGTTCCTGGTCATATTTGATCAATTGAAATGTATCCGAGAGGAATTATTGAGAGGTGAAGGATGGATAAACATGATAGTGGGGCAGGAGAAAAGGCAAAAGAAAAAGGAATGAACAACAAAGTAAAAATTATATATGTGTGTAAATATAGATATGTAGCTATGTAAATATATAAAGATAGGTATATGTGTATATTTTTTCTATATTATTTGCTCTAATAATGTGTCATTGTATGATACCTTCCTAACATGATTGCTAGAGACAAAAGTGGGTGCATAATCAAATGTGGTTTACAAGTCCGGGTGAACTAGAGAAATTCATAAACACTCATGTATAACAGAGAGCTTTATATCAAGAAACAATTATGCATAGATAAAACATCCCAGCCCAGTTCACATCAAGTCCTTAAGTCCAATATTAGCATATATCTAATACTAGTTGATAAATTCTTCTTTAGAATCATGCAGCCATGCAATCATACTGAATGCAGGAAGATCACAGGCTGGTGGGTGAAAAGTCTTGTGGATCCAGTAGCCGTAGAAGCATCTCAGCACTGGCAGAGGTCTCTAAGTGGCTCCTACAGCTCCCAGGGCTCTGGCTGCATCAGCATAGCTCCGGGTGTCAGGAATGGCTCACAGGAAGTGAGCATGTGACCCACCTCCCGTGAACTATTTATCCAGATAAGATCATCAAGCTATGACCTGATTGATTGACAAGATAAACTCCACCCCTACTCATAATAGTCTCAATTTGGCACCAGATTATGTAACTGCTCTGTGGTGAAAAAAGTTAATGGTGCCTAGCTATTAAAAGATCTAGCATCTGGGGGTCTTAAAGGCGTCAAGTTAAACAAACCACTACTTAGCAGGGAAGCAACAAAGCCCACAGGGAGTAAGTATGCCAGCATGTGTGATCATGAGGTGTCAATGGGATAAGGTATCAGAAGTTCAAAAACAAGCAATCAAACTGACATGAAGGAATGTAGACAAAGAAGTGACCCAAAACACATCTGTAAATAACTGGATAGTCCCTCACAGAAGGGTCACATTGAAGGTATGATATATCCAAGGTGAAGTATAGCACTGATGAAAAACATAACTATCCTCTAGTTCTTTGATATTTCCTCCCATTATTATTATGATCTTAGTTTTGCCACATTAATCTTATTAGACCTGCATATGTTCATTTATGTAATTAAGATTGCCCCCTGCACAAAATCTAAGATATAACTCCTGCAGAAATAGTAACGGGAATAATGATTCCCTGAGAGTATGAGAGGAGGGGGTAGATAAACTAATGAGCACCCCCATATATGTGTATATGTGTTAAGTGAGTGTCGACACAGGTGTAGATGATTATATCATGTTGTTAATACTTGGTTACCTTGATGAGAGGGACAAATGAGATGTGAGGAAATAAGGGGGGAAGAATTGAGAAGAGAACAATGTAAGTGTGGTACATATGATATTCAACTTTACAAAATTATGAATTTTTGTGTATTTTTGAGAGACAGAATGGATGGCCTCCAAATAATAATCATGTGAATAATAATGACTGTTCCAGCATTGGTGAAAAATCAGGTATGTTTTTCTTTTACTTTCATTTTGCTGTTTTTGTTTTTCTTTGTAATATACCTGTAATACTTATATAAATAGAAAACCTCAAATCCTGTTTTCCTTGTGAAATGAATTTATTGGGTGCCTACTATGTGTCTGCAAGTGTTCTAAGTACTGGTTATACAGTAAATTATTGGGAGGAGATGAGTTTGTGGATCTGAGAATATGGGAATTGGTTCTGATGCTGCCTGGATCCCAAAAAAGGTACTTATCTCATTCTGCTTACTTCCTATGTTTCATTTGAAAGTAGGTGCAGACAAAAATAATTGAATTACGGGCTGAGTCCCGGTTGGCGTAGTGGTTGAATGCGGGACTGCGGCCCACTGGGTTGGCGGTTCAAATCCAGTAGCCGCTCTCTGGGAGCAAGACTGGGCCTCCTACTCCCACCAGAGGGCAGTGATGCCCCTCAAAAATAATAATGGAATTTCAGGATCAATGAAAAATACCTAAGTATTTGGAAACTTAAATGTCCAGATGCTAAGTCTTATTATGAATTTAATTTTCAATGACATAAGCAAATATCACAACAGCTAGAGGGGTTACCTGGATAGAAGGACCTGGTGTAGTCTCTCAAAACCTTGCATGATGATTGTAGAGAGAAGAAATACTAAAGATAGCCAATAAATAGGGACTTGGAAGTTCTAGGTAGACTAAAATCCATAGTGAAAAGCCTAGAGGCTCTAGCCCTTATAGCAGAAGCCATAACAGATGATAGACCTAGTTTCCAAAGAAGACAAGGCATGAAGAAGTAAGGAAAAGCCAAATTTTTCCCCTATAGTAGTAGAATAAGTTAGTATCATGTAGGGATGTTGGAACAATAATATGGTACCTCCTATTCTAAGTAACTTAATATGATGGTTAAATTACCATTTTGATTACATTTTAATAATATATTACATATGATGCAGAACACAAGACACTTTGAATATCGTTAATGTGACACTTTCTGGTTAGAAAGCTTGAGGGTAAGACCATGAAATAATAACCTTAAACTGGTGTCAACCAATTGACACAGCTAAATACAGACTCTAATGGCCACTCCTGCTTCCACTTCTCATCACACCTATACCCCACCCTTCATACCAACTTCAAATCCAAGCATTTTGAAAAGTGGGAGAATGAATGATCAACAGGGTCAAATATCCTAAGACATGATAAGAACTAGAAAGTGTCCCTTGATGTAGGAAGAGTGAATGACACAAGACATGTTGACTGGAGCTGTTTCGAAGAAAGGTAGGTCAATGACAAAACCATAATTCTGTGTATTGGTACCTTGTTTTAGTTTTGAATTGCATTTCCTTAGTAGCTAATGAATGGTGTTGCACCCCTTTTCAGTTACTTAATGGCCTTTTGAATATCTTCTTTAGCGAAGTACTTGTTGAATTATTTTGGCCATTTTTTCTCTAATTTTGTTAATTCTTCTTTTTTTGAGGGGGGGCCATCACTGTGCTCAGGTAGTGGGAGTAGGAGGCCCAGCCTTTGCTCCGTGGAGCTGGAATCGAACCTCCATCCCAGTGGGCTGCAGTCCCGCGCACAACCACTACGCTACCAGAGCTCAGCCTGTTAATTCTTTATATATTCTGCAAACATTATATTTTTGAAATATTTGTCCTAACAAATATGTTCTTGCAGTCTCTAGCTAGTATTTTCGCTATTAGTGATGTTCTTTATAAACAGAACTTTTTAATTCTGAGAGTAACTGATTAGTTTTTTTTCTTTATAACAAGTCAATTTTGTGTCCAATTTTATATTTATCTAACTCAAGGATGTAAAGACATTTCCTCCAAATATCAACCATTTTACTCACATTTCTACATCTACAATCCATCTAAAATTAGTTTTCAAATATCTAGGTCAGAATTACTTTTCCATAAGAATATACAACTTATTCACCATAATTTACTGGACAGACCACTTTCTCCTGTCGTGGGTTGTTAGAGTATTTTTATCATCAATAACCATATATATGAGGGTATATTTCTCTTCCATTTTTTCTGTTCTATTGTTTCACTGTTTCTCTACTTTTCTACTACATACTAGATGTTCTTATTGAAAATAACTTTAAAGTGAATACTGATAGGTGGTAATGCATGTTTCCTAACATCATTTTCCTATTCAAAATTGCCATTGCTACCCTAGCTTCTTGGTTTAAAAATCAAGGCTTCCGATATATGAATTTTAGTCTCATGACTAAAATCCAATCAAAACAATGGCTCCCAGGGAGATTCATTGGGCTACTTAACTTTGAAGCAGAAAAGTTATTTCAGAAGGTTATATCAACTGTTTGTGTTTTTTCAATCATTTTAATAGGGGCTCATACAGCTCTTATCATAATCCATACATGCATCCCTTGTGTTAAGCATATTTGGACATATGTTGCCATCATTATTTTCAAAATATTTTCTTTCCATTGAGCCCCTGGTATCAGTTCATTTTTCCTTCCCTCCCCCACCTTCCCTCTCTCATGAACCCTTGATAATTTATAATATTTTTCGTATTTTACACTGATCACTGTCTCCCTTCACTCACTTTTCTGTTATTCATTCCCTGGATGGGAGGTTGTTATCTGTCAATCACTGTGATCATTTCTCCTTTCTTCCCCCAACTTCCCCTTACCCTCCTGGTATCACTACTCTCATTCTTGGTCCAGAAGGGGTTATCTGTCCTGAGTTCTTTGTTTTTCCAGCTCTTATCTGTACCAGTGTACAGGCTCTGGTCTAGCCGGATTTGTAAAGTAGAATTAGGGTCATGATAGTGAAGGGGAAGAAGCATTAAGAATTAAAGGAAAATTGTATATTTCATCAGTGCAATACTGCACCCTGACTGGCGCATCTCTTCCTTGTGACCCTTCTATAAGAGGATGTCCAATTGTCTATAGCTGGACTTTGGGTCTCCATTCCACACTGCTCCTCATTCACATTGGTATGACATTTTGTTCTCGGTCTTTCATGTCTGATACAGCTCCCATCGACACCTCATGATCACACAGGTTGGTGTGCTTCCTCTATGCGGACTTTGTTGCTTCTCAGCTCGATGGCCACTTGTTTATCTCCAAGCCTTTAAGACCCCAGATACTATATCTTTTCATAGCCTGGCACCATCAGTTTTCTTCACCACATTTGCTTATGCATCCATTTGTCTTCAGCAATAGTGTCAGGGAAAATGAGCATCACAGAATGGCAGCTTATTAGAAAAAATGTTCTTATGTTGAAGAAGTTCTTGAGTAGAGACCCATTGTCTGTCTGCTACTTAACACTCAACATATGAATATATGTTGGTGGTGTAAGCATTTCAGCTTACACCACCACCGGGTCCTCAAGCTCTTTCACCACTGGCCTATGATCTTCCTGCATTCAGGGTCATTGCATGTGCTTTGTGAGTCTGAAGAGGGATTAATAGATTGATATCAGACATATGGTCTAATATTGAACTTATAGACTTGGTCTGGACTTGGCTGGAGTGTTTTCTCAATATTCAATTGCTCTTATATACAAAGCTCTTTCTTATACACGTGAGTGTCTATGAATTTGTTTCTCTAGTCAATCCAGACTAACACAACTATGTTAGGCTGGGTTCTTTTGAGAATCAATATCCATGAATAATATATATTTACATATACACATAATAATCTTCATTGGCTATACATAACAGAAAGAGAAGCTGCTGCTAATTTTTAACTGCTCACCTTGAGGTTTGAAGCGCAATGCACAGCCCCTAGGGTTCCTGTACTGGCTATGGGTTGTGCTTTTGATTTGCATTTTTCCTGTTGGCTAATGAAGAGGAGCCCTAGTGATGGTGTTGTTGCCTCTTGTATTGCTAACTGCGAGGTCAGCACCTTCAAAACCACCAGCACTTCATGGGAGAAAAATGAGCCTTTCTCCTCAGGTAAAGAGTTACAGTCTTGGAAACACAAGGGACTGTTCTACCTGTTTTATAGGAGCTACATGTGTTGAAGTGACTTGAAGGCAGTGAGTTTTTGGCTATGAAATGTCCCTGGGTAGTGCAGGTTGCTAAACACACATCTATTTTCTTTTCCTCAGCTGTGTAAGGTCATGTAGATGAGAGAAATGAATTCAGTCACACTCATATATGTACAAGGAAGAGCTTTATATAAAGAAGTAATCATATACCAAGAAAGCATCCCAATCCAGTCTGACTCAAGTCTATAAGTCCAATGCTAGAGGGGCTTATGGAAGTCCCTCTTCACATTCATTCAATGAAGCACAGTGGTGTGGATCCACAGTCAGTGGAAAACTAGCAGGTCTCCAGCAACTCCCAAGCAGGAGAGACCAAAAAATGTGGGGGCCCAGAATCACCACATTCTCAAGGACACAGCATCAGGTTCGACTGACAGGATTGGCTCTATCTCTAGCAAGGAGTGTCTAGTTACCATAAAATCATCTGACTACCAAGCAAATTAGCCATGGTACCCACCAGTGAACATTGGCTTCAGTATGAATACTTATTCTTGTCTCTTTATAATAGTGAGATTGTACAGTATTTGCCCTTTTGTGGTTGGTTTACTTAACTTAGCATAAAATGTTTTCCACTTTCATCCACATTAAAACATATTTTGAGAATTCACAATTATTCTTATGGCTACCTAGCATTCCATTGTATGCCTACATCACATTTTAACCCTCTTTTCATCCACTGATAGGCATTTAGCATGTTTCCATCTTCTACTTGTGTATAGTGTTATAGTGAACATATGATTGTCAGTGCCCTTGAGTCAGTTCCAACTCATAATGACCCTATGTACTATAAACAAAATACTGCCATTTTCTTCACCATCCTCCCAATTTTTATTTTGTTTGAGTCCATTTTTGCAGCCACTGTGTTAACCCATCTCCTTCAGAGTCTTCTTCTTTTGCACAGACCCACTATTTTGCCAAGGATGATGTCTTTCTCCAGTGTCTGGTACCCTCTATTACATACATGTCCAAAGACAAAATGTCACAATACTTACTTCTCAGAAGCATTCTGACTGTACTTTCTCCAAGATAAATTGGTTGATGCTTCTGGCGGTCCACGGCACTTTCAATAATCTTTACCAACAACATAATTAAAATGCATCAATTCATCTTTGTTCTGTATCATTGTCCAACTTGCATATATAATTGAGTTAAGTGAAAATGTCATGATCTGGGTTAGTCTTCAAAGTGAAATATTTGCTTTTTAACAGATTTTTTAGCAAATCTTATACAGATTTGCACGATATAATACATTATTTGCTTTCTGGACTGCTCCTTCCATGAGCATTGATTGTGGACCAAGTGAAATGAAATCTTTTTGTTTTGTTTTGTTTTGTTTTGTTTTGCTTTTTTGTGGCATCACTGCCCTGGTGGGAGTAGCAAGCCCAGCCTTGCTCCCGCATTTGAACTGTCAACCCTGTGGGCCGCAGTCCCGCACACTACCACTAAGCCCCCAGGGCCCAGCCATTGAAATGAAACCTTAACAGCTGCCCCACTTATCGTGATGCTGTCTGTTGCTCCACTTAGGAGAATTTGGGTTTTCTTTACACTGAGTTGTAATCCATACTCATAGCTATGCTTTTTTGTTTGGTTAGGATTTTGTTGTTGTTTTTTAAATATTCAGTAAATGTCTTTAGTTTCCTTGGTTTTCAGCAAGCTGGTTGTGTTATTTGCATGTCATAAGTTATTAATTAGTCTTCCTCCAAATCTGATGCCACAATCCTTCTTCATAAAGTATAGTTTCTTGAAATATTTGATCATCATACAGATTGAATAATTATGGTGAAACCATATGACCCTGATGCACACATTTCCCGATTTTAAATTGTGGCAATTACATAATCTTCTGTCAACTCACGAAGAGGTGGAGTCTTGCCTGTCAATCAGGTCACAGGCTGATGACCTCATTTGGTGACACGAAGAAGATAAACAACTCACTGGATGCTTGTACACTCTTACTCCCTGCAAGACCTTCCTGTTGACAAACCACATGGAGCAACACTGATGGAGCCAGAGCCCTGGAGCTGGAGAAGGCACGTGGAGACCCCTGCCAGTGCTGTGATGCTTCCATTACCACCCATTGGCCTGTGATCTTCCTGAATTCAGCATCATTGCATGGCTGCACAAGTTTAAAGAAGAATTTATGGACTGATATTGACATATGAAGTAATATCGGACCAGTGAACTTGATCTGAACTGGGCTGGGATGTTTTCTTAATGTTCAATTGCTCTTTGCTATAAAGTTCTCTCTTAAACACCTATGAGTGTCTATGAACTTGTTTCTCTAGACAACCTGGACTAACATATAAGCCATGCAATATCCCTTTGCTGTTTTGAACAATTACCTATTAGTCAGAGTATAGGTTCCCCATGACTACAAATAATTGCTCCGTAAATTATTTTTGTATTGTTATTCATAACTCAAACCAAGCTCATTGCCATAGAGTCAATTCCTACTCATACCTTATACAACAGAGTATAATTGCCCCTGTGAGTTTCTGAGCCTGTAACTGCTTCCATAGCTGCCCTTGTCTTTCTCTTATGGAGCAGATGGCTGTTTAGAACTGCCAACATGCAGTTATCAGCCCAACATGTAACCTCTGTGCCACCAGGGCTCCTATTGTTATCCATACCAAAAAAAAAAACTTCACTGTAGATCAATGCTGACAAATAACAATCCTAT
Organism: Nesogale talazaci; assembly: GCA_004026705.1. Taxonomy (NCBI): domain Eukaryota; kingdom Metazoa; phylum Chordata; class Mammalia; order Afrosoricida; family Tenrecidae; genus Nesogale; species Nesogale talazaci. The sequence continues at coordinate 64,836 of PVJH01012188.1, forward strand.
AGGACAGGGTGGAATGGCGCCTGGGAGTTTCTGAGTCTGCAATTCTTCATGGGGTCGGAAAGCCCCATCTTTCTCTAACACAACAGTGGGTGGTTACAAATTGCTGACATTGCACTTAGAACCTCCTTGTGTTACCCCTGCCATACTTTGTTTCAATGTTCTTCAGTTTCAACCTGAATTTGCATAAGAATAATCGATAGTCCAATTACTTGTTTGACAGTTTGTTTCACTGTCATAGCTTGTGTGCTTTTCTGATGCTGGAAGCAATGTCATTGGTATTTCAAGGACCAGCAATGCCACCCAGAGAGAATAGGTTTCAGGTGCCCTTCCAAACTACAAACATAAAAGAAAGGATTAGGCTGTTCACTTCAGAAGAATTAGGCGATGAAAACTTTAAGAATAACATCAACACATTGCCAGACACTAAGACACTAATGAACAGCAGTAGAACATTGTCAGAAATAGTGCCTGTGTTAGTCCGGGTAGACTAGAGAAACAAATTCACAGACAAGCATATGTACATAAGGAAGAGATTTATATACAAGAGGAATGGAACATTAAGAAAGCATCCCAAACCAGTCCAAGTCCACAAGTCTGATATTAGTCAAAACCAGTCTATGAAGTCTTCTTCAGATTCACGAGTTACATGCAATGACGCCAAGACAATCACCAGTCAGTGGGTGCACAGTCCTTTGTATCCAGTGGCGGTAGAAGCATCTCAGCGCTGGCAGAGATCTCCCCATTCAATCCATAAGACCTCTTCAGA